>ML368289.1:42647-72215 GCA_005239525.1 Nicotiana knightiana | reverse complement strand
TACCATTACTAAGGCCTACACTACTAAAAGATATGTACTTATTTTTCTTTTATAGGACAAAGCAAAATACCTAAATAATAATATTAAATAACTATTTTAGAGTATAGAAAATATTAAATATTTTTCGACTACAACTTAAAATGACATTAAGATGAGCTTATATATATGTATATTCAAATTTTCTTTTCTCGTGTAAATAGAAATAAAACTTTTACTCTAAGAATGTAAATATTTTATAGTTTTTTTTTTCAAAGAAAACCTATTAAGAGTAAGATAAAAATTTAAAACATCAACATTAGACCTAAAAAAAAATATTTACACTAAAATAATATACAATTTGGGTGTGATAAAAAATTAGTTGTTCACAGTACGAGACACACAATCCAAAATCATCATGCAGGAGATGGCCCATCGGTTATACTCGAATCAACATCTTGCCATGATCCCACCTTAATCACAATAACCAGGCCACCAGCATATCTTCCCAAACATGTACTTACCCACCAGACATACGAACCCGCCTCATACTACAAATGAACGACCGGAAGATTCAACACCTCATCTACTTGTGAAGTTAGACAACACATCGCGATAATAATCAAGCATCCATAGCCCCTCGTGATCTATCTGCATCACCACCGATCGTCGGCACATAGCAAATACTGAGCGCACAACATCACATGTGAGCGATTGGGGAGAGTCAAAGTCATAGATTTCAAGCTGAAACAAGGATGCACGATAAGGGAAGAAGAAAGGGAAATTTTTCCTAAATTCATTGTAGCCTCCCGAGATACGTATGGACGTCATCATACCGATCCGCAGGACTCCACTAGACACTTGCTCATGACTCGTAGAACCTACAAACCTAGTACTCTGATACCACCTTGTCAAGACCCAAAAACCACAAGTCGAAATGGCACCTAACTCAACTCGCTAGGTAAGCCAACTAACAAAAATACAACTCAAATGAGATTATAAGAGAGTAGAGAATATATATCTGAACATTTACAAATTTACCCAAGACCTGGTAGTACGAATCACGAGCTTCTAAGACTTGAAATTTTAAAACTGATACAAATAAATACACGTTCTGTTTGAAGGTTACATAAACATATTAGCAACAACCTAAGCTACCAAGGACAAGCGGAAACTATATCCAAAACGCGTGAACATTTTCCGAATCAGCACCCGATGTCACCAGCAGTTCTGCTCCAAAATTCTATACACATCGTACAGAAGTGTAGTATTGGTACAACCGACCCCAAGTATTGGTAAGTATTTTTTATAACCTCGTCTAGGTACTGACAAGTCTTTTAGTTGAAAGATACTTATTGTTATGAACTGTACATTAGAATAACGGTATAGGCAGTTCAAAACATAACAGATAAAAATACCATATACAACTCTGCGAGACAGTCAACAATTACTAGCAGGAATCACAGTAGAAGATTTACAATCTTTCCTGGTATAAGAAATGTATCACAGATATCAAGTCAAATGGCACGGCAACACCCTTCATACTTATATCTCATCCTCACCATATATAAATAAATTTATGTGACAAATCAATTATCACGGCAACACCCTTCGTGCGTCTAACTCATCCTTCCAAATGAACGTATAACAGAACCAACCAGATGACAGAAACACGATAGCAGGAATTACAAAGTGGGAAATAAGCAAGTAACAACAATGGACGAGGATATACATGTGGGCAATAGTAAAAGACAAGGCGGAAAGCACATGAGTAATAACAATCAATGGGAAAAAAAAGAGTATCAACTTCAATTAACTAGCATAGTGGAGGCTTAAGTACAAAGATAGAACACAAGAAAGAAACACATGATCTTTACAAGTTAACAAGTAAGGGCATGAATGACTAGCATGGTGGAAGGCTTACACTAAGGTGCAATAGAATAGATACATCATGAGTATAATTATAAAAGCAAGAAATAGGCATGGTTTTTCAAGTTAAGCAAGTAGAAGGTATGAGCAACACAACAACTATTGAGATGGATATAATGAAAAAACAATGGCAACAAATCACATCAAATCTATATTTATGACGATAACAGTTCAAGGTAAAGACAAGAACATATACACGGAAGACTAATATCAAACATAATTCATGTCCCTCATCTTTTCCTGCACGGAAACACCCATCATGCCATGACCTCACGATAACATACAAGCATAACGATATAAATGAAATGGCACAGAATCACCCTTCATGCTTTTACTCTCGAATGATGTGGCACGACATCACCCTTCATGCTTTTACTCTCAATAATATGGCACGGTATCACCCTTCGTGATTTTACTCTCAATGATATGGCACACATCACCATTTGTGATTTACACTCTCCCTCGCATGATAATGTATAAACAATGGCACGGCATCACCCTTCGTGCTTTACACTCTTCCTTGCCAAGCAGATGAGTATCAATGACAAACAAGGCAGAAAGCACAAATAACATCAAGGAGAGTGTTTTAGCAGATATTTCAAACAAATCCCAATCACATCTTTCCAAAACAACAATGATTCAACAACCCTCGAGAGACGTATTATTCAAATACTTCCACAATTCTCATAATGATCCACAACACAAGCATAGAGTCTAGTATCTCATGAATATGGGTCGTAGTAATGTAATAAAGATTTCACATAGAGATGACCGAATTAGACACATCAATATATTGTCAGAATTTCCATCAAGTTTGACATGTTATAATAAGCTAAGTCTTGATTCCTATCATTTAACATTATATTCTTAGCTTCTAAGAGTAAAGTAAGGCATGAAGCAGGAGATCGCGAAATTTTTCAAACATAAATGTAACATAATCCACCACCGAGCATGATTAACCCTGGCACATACATATACGCTCGTCACCTTAGATATGTATCACCTCCGCATGTAGCAAACAATGACAAATAGGAGGAAAAATTCCCTTAACAAAGTTAGGCAAAACACTTACCTCGATTCGGTTAACCCAACACTCAACTTAGCCTTTTCCTCTACAAATTTGCCTCCGCTCAACTCAATCAAAGATTTGGTATGAAAATCCCTTCACAAAATCCTCCAGACCAAGAGAATCTAGCAAATTACCAACCAAACGATTCAATTTTAAAAAGTCAACAATAGTCATTACCTGGGCACGCTTGGTCCAAACCCGAATACCCATTCATCCCCGAGCCTAGATTTATAATTGGTTTTGTAATCCGACCTCAATTTAAGGTCTAAATCCCCAATTTATCAAACCCTAGTTTCTAACCAACCCCCCCCCCCCCCCTCAATTTCACCTTGAAAACCTTAGATTTTTGGTTGAATCTTATGAAAAAGTAGTGAAAGATTGAAAGAAACTAGTTTAAGATCACTTACCAATGATTTGGGGAAGAAAAGGTCTTTAGAAAATCACCTCTTGTGGTTTAGGTTTTGAAAATTTGGGAAATGAATCAAAAATCTCATCTAGGTCATCTTTTGTTTAGCTGCATGTATCGCATTTGCGAACAAAACTTTGCATTTGCGAATGAATAGTGTTTTCGCAATTGCCATAAATGGTTCGCAATTGCGGATGAACAATGTTGTCGAAATTGCCATAAAAGGTTCGCAATTGCGGATGAACAGTGTTTTTGCGATTGCCATAAAAGGTTCGCAATTGCGAATGAACAGTGTTGCACCAGAAACCAACAAAATCCAAACTTCTCCGAAATTATCTGAAACCACTCCGAAACTCATCCAGAACCTCCTGGACACAAACCATATCTGAATTTCAATCATAAAACACGCTACAGATCTTCTCGCACAATCAAAACACTGAAAAGAGGTCGTCTTAACCCGATATTGACCATGGTCAAACTCCCAAATTTCTTAACTTTACCAATCTCTCAACCAATTATCCAAAAATACACCCAAACCCCTCGGGACTCCAAACCAAAAGGGCACACCAGTCTAAAAACATCATATGAATTTGCTCACGTGATCAAATCGCCAAAATAACACCTACAACTACAAATTGAACACCAAATCAAATGAAATTTTAAAGAAAGCTTTGAAATATCTATTTTTACCACCGGACGTCCGAATCACGTCAAACCTACTCCGTTTCCCACCAAATTTCATAGATAAGTCAAAAATATTATATTGGACTTGTTTTGGGCTCTGGAACCAAAATACGGACCGGGTATCAACAATGCCAAAAATTTAATCAATTCATAAAAACATTAAATTTTTCAAGCATTTAATTTTTCTATAAAAATTCGTAACTCGAGCTAGGGACCACGAAATTCTATTTGGGCATATGCCCAAATCCCATATTTCAATGCGGACACTTAAAACGTTAATCGAAGTCAACTATCAGTAACCTTTTAGGGAAAATTCTTGTTTTTATCAGCTTTTTTAACATATAAGCCTCCCGAGTCAATACCCGGACTGTGCACACAAATCGAAGAAGGCTAGAATGAGGCTCTAAAGGCTTTGAATCATAGAGTTTGGTTCTAAATCACCGAGCGAAGTGCAGATACTTAAAACGACCGGTCGGGTTGTTACATTGTTATATTTTTTTATGAACTTCAGCATTATTTGGAGTTGAATTTGTGTTCTGTATTTGTAACTTCAGCAATTCTAGGAGCTGAAGTTTTGTTTTGTGTTTGCTGAACTTCGAGTTTTTGCTGAAGTTTTTGTTTAGTAACTGTTGAACTTCATCATTATAGTCCTGAAGTTTTTATTTTGTGTTTGTTGAACTTCGAGTTTATGCTGAAGTTTTTGTTTTGTAATTGGTGAACTTTCAGCATTCTAGGAGTTGAAGTTTTGTTTTGTATTTGCTGAACTTGAGCACTTAGGAGCAGAAGTTTTTGTTTTATATTTGCTGAACTTCAGACCTGAAGTTTTAACTGATTTTTTTGATAATGTTCTGACGTTATTTTTCCTATCTTCTATTTTTCTTTTGAACAGATGGCGTCTACAAATCCTAAAGCACCTAAAGCACGTAGAATATGCAAATTTTCTTCAGTCCCTATTGCTCTACCTACAAAACCAGGGGACAGATATTATGAATTTGAAGATTGGTTTAACGGTCGTGCTTACTAGAAGGGGAACCACGAATTGAAGAGTTATATTGCAACTTTCTTGACTCCTACACAATAGGAGAATATGAATAATGGTACATTTTGGTATATTATGGCTATGGAGAATTTCCATTGCAGCATGAAGTTGGTTCATTATTTGATTCTTTCTCGCGTATTCACCAATGAACAAGACTCCATTAGTTTCATGATTTTTGGCCATAATGTGTCATTCAGTCTTGAAGACTTTCATATTATGTGCGGTTTGAGGATCACAGCACATAATGTTGAAAAAATAATTAAACAAGAGAGCAAGATTATGAAGCACTATTCTGGAAAATCTAAGGGTGTGACCTTGAAGGACATTCGAGATTATATGACTCGGAATAAAATTTAAAAGGATGATGTGAATTTCAAACACGTATGCGACAGTGATGAAGATGCTATGAAGCTTATGGAAATTCTTGTTGTGGAGTCTATTTTTTTTGGAAAAAAGAAAGAATCAACTGTGTCAGTGGAGTATGCAGCTATTGTTGAAGACGATAAGGCTTGTGCAGATTATTCTTGGGGTAATGCGTCTCGTGAGAAGCTCATTAACTCAATGAAACATTCTTTGGACAACCAGGACAAAAAGAATCCAACTGAGTATATTGTAGGTGGATTTTCATTTCCACTATGTGTTTTGGTTCTATGAGTTCTTCCTAGAAATTCGGGAGAAGTATTTAAAAGAGGAAGACTTCCTTGATGGCCCTCAGGTTCCCAGGATGTTACGTTATGTATCTTTGGGAGAGCCCAAATATAAAGAAATTTATGAGGATTACTTCAGTAATCATGGTGTAAGTTAATATTCTTTTATTTTTCCTTTTTTCTGTGGTTGTGTTAATATGTTGACGTATCAGTTTTATTTTATTTTCATAACATACTTTTTTGTATTAAACAGAAATATTATACATTTAGGATATTGATTATAATTCCTAAGAGGAATTGAATTAAATGCCTTTAATTGGAACATTACCATGCAGACGAATTCGCTCGAAGGTACGGAATCTGGTTCCTTTAACGGGTGAATCACCACGTAGTCGTAGTCGATCAAAAAAAACCAATCGAAATCATGTAATTGGTGAATCACCATATAGTCGGAGTCGATCAAAAAAAGCCAATCGAACTCCTGTAATTGGCGAATCACCTCGTACCCAGAGTTGTTCTAACTGTTCTACAATGGCATTTGACAATGAATTAGTCAACATAATATGTCGTGTAAGTTTTGAGCTGAAGTTTTTGTTTTTGTGTTTTGTAAAACTACAACATGTTTTAGCTTAAGTTTTTTGTTTTGTTTGTGATGAACTTCAGCATTCTAGTAGATGAAGCTTTTTTCTGTATTTGTTGAACTTCAGCATGTTTTTAGTTGAAGCTTTGTTTTGTATTTGCCGAACTTCAGCATGTTTTTAGCTAAAGCTTTGTTGTGTATTTGCTGAACTTCAGCATGTTTTAGTTGAAGCATTGTTCTGTATTTGCTGAACTTCAGCATTCTTTAGACTTGAAGTTTTGTTCTGTGTCTTTATACTAGAGGGTAACGAGGGAGGTTAAAAGACATGCAGAAGAAGAAAGACGCATGATCGCGAAAAAAGTTGTTGAGGAGTTTCAACGGGATGAGCGATCTGCTATTGTGGATGAGGTTATGATAAAAGTCAAGGTAAGATTATTTATAGAGAAGTCTTTTTTCTGCTAATGTTATTCAGATTAATCATTGTTAGTAATTTTTTTATAGGAATTTTTTAATGAGAAGTTTGAAAAATTGTTTAAGATTGTCGATAAACCAAAAGGAATGGACGATGGTGATGCAGATTTTGATTTGATGAACTATAGACAATATGATAGGATGAACGACTTGTTTTCGAACCTCTATCAGATATTAATGTTGCTCATGATCCACTGCATAAAGTCGCAGCTGAAAATGTAACAGGTGAGGAAACAGCTCTTGAAGGCGATGTTAAAGTATTCGAGGGAGTTCAACGTGTTGAACAACAAGTTGAAGAGGAATGTACCAGTGTTGGTAGACTAAGAAAAGATGGATATGATGAACAGTTATCAACCGAGAATGTAGGAAGCAAGAAAGGCGCAGCTGATGAAGTTGCCGATACTGAAGAACATGCATCGAGTTGTGCTTTGGGTAGTGACATTGCACAAGGCAATGTATGTGGCAATGGAGATCATGAATCAGTTGAAACTGAATAACTGACACTGAGTGATGTGTGTACCACTATTGGGAAAGGCAATCTATTTACGTATGCAATAGGTATTTGCCAAGAAATTTTAGGTGTCGAGACACAGGAAGTTTTCACTACAGGTATATATATATATATATATATATATATATATAATTGATCCCTCCACCCTCTTTATGAATATGCAGTGGAAGTTGAAATTAATGGTGCTTCAATTGATACAACTCAAAAACTCTCTGATGATGATGCATTGCATGAAGATAGATTTGAGAAAATCCTTCCAGAGAATACTCAAATGCTCCTCGATGTTGTTTATGCACAATCGAATGAAGCTGGAGGTGCTAAGATTGACAAAGGCATGCAGTCTGGCGAAACCGCAGTGGAAGACAAACATCAAGATATTCTATATTTATGAAGATATAGTTGTATCTGAAGGTAATGGAAGTGGATCACAAATTTATTACATTTGATCCAAGTATATATTTTCAGTTTGAAATTTTACATACTTTCTTTTATTTTTTATGCTTTTTGATGATTATTCAGAAAGACTCCATGTAGCTGAAAAAGAAATTGGTGAGCTCATTCGACTATATGAAAAAGGAGAAATACGTCTATTCATACATGTTGGCTCACAGACAGGTGTGAAGTGTGTTTGTATTATTATTAAAATTTAGTCAGTATTATTGAGTATATTTTTTTTTTTTTGCATGAAGATATAGTTGTATCTGAAGGTAATGGAAGTGGATCCGTTGGAATGCAAACACCATCTGTGTCGCAACACTTAGACCAGGTAGTTATTTTCTGCAATTTAATTACAGGGTGTTTTTTTGCCTAATGTGTGTTTTATATCAAATGTATTTATGTATATATTTTCCTTGCGTTTGCAGATCTAATATGATGAATCACAACTTCTTCCAAATCCTAAGAGAAGGAAGTTGTCCAGTTCTCCTAATGTTTTGAGTGACACCAGTGATATCCCAAACTTCAAGTTATGTTCATTTTTGCTAGGTAGTACAAAAGGAACTAGTTCAGAAGGTAATTCTGCTGTTGTTGTTAGTGGTGAAGAGAGACAAGAACATAGTGAACAACAGGGAGTTGGTCAAGTAGTTGCCGCCATGGCTATGGATTTTTCCCCTGCTACTGAACCGTAGCATTTAGTTGTGACGGAACAACAGGAAGAGCAAGCAAAAAGAAAAACAGCTAAAACAGGGAAAAGGATTCGTATAGAGAGTATTTGGTTGAAATCTCCTTACGTCACTCCTAAATAAAAGTGAAAGGGGAAAGATTGGAAAGTAGGAAAGAATACACGAAGGTGTCCCTTCCATTATGTTAATCAAGATAGTGAATTGAGGCAAAGATTCATAGAATGGTTGAAGACGGATTCCAGTGAATATAATTCCAAGCCATTCAGATTACCTGGAGTTGATATTCCGAAGCCATTCTTTACCGAGCTTGTGATCCTACCTCTGATCTTTCGGATGAAGTAAGTTATTAAGTTTGTTTTTGAATTGGTTTTCAACTGTATTTCTTGTCACGACCCCAAATCCTAAACCGACCGTGATGGCGCCTATCGTGGAACTAGGCTAGCCAATTCACATAATTACAGTTTCTTTCCAAAAATCCCAACTCATTTTCAACATTTCATAAAAATATATAGAATTTACTGAATCTATTACACAAAATAAACAGTTAAAACAGTCTAAACCATCCCCAAAATCCGGAGTCAACATGTCATGAGCATCTAAGGGATATACCAAAAAGTCTACTATTATAATACAAAACCTCCGAACGAATACCTAAGTACAACATAAGAAGGGAAAACAGAGATGCTGCGGACACTGAACAGCTACCTCTATGTCCCGAACTCTGGCTCCGCACGGAATAGATGGCTAACCCTCGGTATCAGCACATGTATCTGCACACAAGGGTTCAGGGAGTAATGTGAGTACGCCAAATCAGTAGTAATGAAAATAAATCAAGTCTAAGCGTCAAGAAACACATAAAAATCAAATCATCAGTTCACAATATGCGCAGCCTTTCTTTTCAATAATATATATACATATATGTATGAAATCAATATGTCTTAAAAGCCAACTTCAGTAAAATCCTTTGAAAAATGTGTTTTCCAACAATTTCAGAAATAAAAATACCTGAAGAATTTAGTGTAAAAATGAAATAAGTCATAAATAGCCCCTCGGGCAGAACATGAATCATAAATCGCCCCTCAGGCAGAACATCACTCAGCACCTCACAGCCACTAAGTATCAGCCCCTCGGGCAAACTCACTTTCACTCATGCCTCCCAGTCACTCGGCACTCACACTCAGTAGGTACCTATGCTCACTGGGGGTGTGTACAGACGCCGGAGGGGCTCCTTCATCCCAAACGCTAATATCAATCCACCTCGTGGCATATCATATCATCACAATCAGGCCCTCGGCCTCACTTAGTCAGAAACTCTCAAAAGCCCCTCGGGCGTATCAGTAAAACAGGGTACTCGACCCAAAAGCATCATTTTATATCTCAAAACAGTGTCAATAAGGCTGAGTTTCGAAATTAGTTAAACATAACATGACTGAGTGTAAATCACAAATCAAAAGTGAGGAAATAACAGTAAAAATCCCCCAAGGGGTCCAAACAAGTCGGCACGAGACCCCAAACATGGCTTATATCCAAAATATATCAATAGTTTTAGAACACAATTTAACATATGATTTAGAGTAAAAATACGCAACTCAATAGTTGTCGCGGAGAGGACCATGTCCGATCCAAAAATCAGTGCGCGCCACATACTCGTCATCCGACATGTGCACCATTCTAAAAACAGTGAGAAATATGAAGTCCGGGGTTTCATACCCTCAGGACAAGATTTATAGCCATTACTTACCTCTCTCGGGCCACAATACTAATCTGTGATGCTCTTGCCCCTCAAATCGGCTCCCGATTGCTCCGAATCTAACCAAAACCAGATTACATCATCAATATACGCTAAAGGAATGAAACTCAATCGAAAGCTATCAATTTAAACAAAATTCTCGAAATTCGACCAAACTCGAGCCCCGGGCCCACATCTCGGAATTCTATAAAATTTACATCACTAGAATCCTCATCCTCCCACGATTCAACACATACCAAGAACACCTCAATCGGACCACAATTGCCCGCTCAAATCACCAAAAGAATTTTCCAAACTTCCATACATTTTTCCCAAATTTTTCTACTTTAAATCCTTCAAATTTCAAGCCTAATCCGTCACAAAATAACATAGAAACGAGTTTATAATCCGGGAACTTACCTCTACTGAAGACCTTCGAATTCCCCCTTCAATTTGCTCTCAAACAGCTCAACCCGCATGCAACAATGGAAGAAATGACCAAAATTTCGCGGAGGAACCTACTTATATTTTCTGTCCAGTTAATCCGCACCTGCAGACCATTTTCTCAACCTGCGGACCCGCACCTGCGGTCCCAGGTGTGCACCTGCGAAATCCCACTAACAATCCAAACTTCGCACCTACGAGTAGTTTTCCACACCTGCGGCTTCGCAGGTGCGACCCATGTCTCGCACCTGCGCATTCCTCCTGCCTGGCCTCATTTCGCACCTGCGGCTCCCCATCCGCAGGTGCGGCCACACCAGCAGCTATTTGCTGCAAATTTTCCTAAGTCCAAACCCGCTAACCATCCGAAATTAATCCCGAGCCCCTCGGGGGCCCAACCAAATATGCCAACACACCCCATAGCATCATTCAAACTTAGTCGAGCCTTCAAAACACCAAAAACAACACAAAAACACCAACATTACATCAAATTCAAGCCTATGAACTTTGAAACTTCTAAATTTCGCCAATGATACCGAAACCAACCAAAACACATCCGATGGACCTAAAAATTTGCACGCATATCCAAAATGATATTACGAACTTGCTCCAAATTCCGGAATTCCATTCCGACCCCGATAGCCTATTTTCCACTGCCAACCGGAAATCGCAAAAAACTAACTTTCGCCAGTTCAAGCCTAGTTCTACACCGGACATCAAAACTTCATTCCGAACACACTCCTAAGTCCCAAATCACCTAACGAAGCAATCCGACCCATAAAATCTACATTCCGAGGTTGTTTACTAATAAGTCAAATCTCAGTTGACTTTTTCAACTATTAAGTTAATTTAAGAGACTAAGTGTCTCAGTTCTCACCACGACCACTCCGAAACTGAATCAACCGACCCCAACACAACATAAATAGGCTAAGCAACATACGATAAGGCAGAAACGGGGCTAATCTCACGAAACGACCAGCCGGGTCGTTACATCCTCTCCCTCTTAAACAAACGTTCGTCCTCAAACGGGTCTAGAAACATACCTGGAGTCTCGAATAAGTGAGGATATCTGCTCCGTATCTCCCACTCGATCTCCAAGGTGGCATCCTCCACTGGCTGTCCTCTCCACTGAACCTTCATTGAAGCTATATCCTTAGACCTCAGCTTCATGACCTCACGACCCAAAATAGCCATTGGCTCTACTTCATATGACATATCACCCTCAAGTTGAACCGTGCTGAAGTCCAAAACATGAGACGGGTCACCAACATACTTCTGGAGCATCGAACATGGAACACCGGATAAATACTCGATAAGCTAGGAGGCAAGGAAAGTCTATAAGCCACCTCCCCAATCCTCTGAAGCACCTCAAATGGCCCAATGAACCTAGGACTCAGCTTTCCCCTCTTCCCGAACCTCATAAAACCCTTCATGGGTTACACCTTTAGCAGCACCTTCTCCCCAACCATGAAAGACACATCCCGGATCTTCCGGTCCGCATAGCTCTTCTTCCTAGACTGCACCGTGCTCAGCCGCTCCTAAATTAACTTCGCCTTACCCAATGCATCCTGAACCAAGTTTGTGCCCAATAGCCTAGCCTCGCCCGGCTCAAACTAACCAACCGGAGATCTGCACCTCCTACCATATAAAGCCTCATACGGAGCCATCTGGATACTCGACTGATAACTATTATTATATGCAAACTCTGCGAGTGGCAGAAACTGGTCCTATGAACCCCCAAAAATCAATGACACAGGCACGCAACATATCATCCAAAATCTGAATAGTACGCTCCGATTGCCCGTCGGTCTGAGGATGAAACGATGTGCTCAAATCGACCTGAGTACCCAACTCTCTCTGTACGGCTCTCCAAAACTGAGATGTAACCCCATGCAATCGGATAATCTCCCTGATATAAATCTCAGGTAACTGCTCCGAATAATAAGTAGTACCAACAGGAATGAAGTGTGCAAACTTGGTCAGCCGATCCACAATGACCCATATAGCATCAAACCTCCTCAAAGTCCGTGGGAGCCCAACTACGAAGTCCATGGTGATTTGCTCCCACTTCCACTCAGAAATACCTAATCTCTGAAGCAATCCACCTGGTATCTGGTGCTCATGCTTGACCTGCTGACAGTTGAGACACCGAGCTACGAACTCCACAATATCCCTTTTCATCCGCCTCCACCAATAATGTTGCCTCAGATCCTGATACATCTTTATTGCACCCGGATGGATGGAATACCGTGAACTATGGGCCTCAACTAGAATCAAATCTCGAAGTCCATCAACATTGGGCACGCAAATTCGGCCATGCATGACCCCATCATCACCAATAACCATATCCCTGGAATCCCAGCGACGGACCATGTCCTGAAGAACGAGAAAGTGTGGATCATCATACTGGCGTGCTCTAATATGATCATAAAGAGAAGACCTGAAGGATACACAAGCCAATACCCGTGGAGGCTCTGATAGATCCAATCTCACCAACTAACCCGCTAAAGCCTGAACGTCAAGTGCTAATGGCCGCACTGCTATTGGAAGGTAGGCTAGACTCCCCAAACTCTTTGTTCTGCGACTCAAGGCATCGGCCACTACATTGGCCTTCCCCGGATGGTATAAAATAGTGAGGTCATAATCCTTGAGAAGCTCCAACCACCTCCTCTGACGCAAATTCAGATCCTTCTGCTTAAGAAGATGCGGCAAACTACGGTGATCAGTGAAAATCTCACAATGCACTCCATATAAATAATGACGCCAAATCTTCAAGGCGTGGACAATAACTGCTAGCTCAAGATCGTGCACTGAATAATTCTTCTCATGCACCTTCAAATGTATGGAATTGTAGGCAATCGCCCTACCATCCTACATCAAAACCGCTCCAAGGCCAACTCTCAAGGCATCACAGTAAACTGTATAAGAACCTGAATCCGTAGGCAAAATCAATACCGGAGTTGTAGTCAAGTTGAATTGAGCTTCTGAAAGATCTCCTCACACTCCTCAGCCCACCTGAACTGAGCACCCTTCTGGGTCATTCTGGTCATAGGTGCTGCAATAGATGAGAATCCCTCTACAAAACGGTGATAGTACGCTACCAAACCTAGGAAACAGCGAATCTCGGTAGCTGATGACGATCTAGACCAGCTCTGCACCGCCTCTATCTTCTTCAGATCAACCTGAATACCCTCACTGGACACCAAGTGCCCCAAGAACGCTAATGAATCAAGCCATAACTCACACTTCAAAAATTTCGCATACAATCTCTTATCCCTCAAGGTCTGAAGTACAAATCTCAAATGCTGCTCAGGATCCTCCCGAGATTGGGAATACACCAAGATATCGTCAATAAACACAATGACGAAAGAATCCAGATAAGGCCGGAATACACTATGCATCAAGTGCATAAAGGTTGCTCGGGCATTTGTCAGCCCGAAAGAATTAACCAGAAACTCATAATGACCATACCTAGTCCTGAAAGCAGTCTTCGGAATGTTTGGCCCCCCGAATCTTCAACTGATGATAGCCGAAATGTAAGTCAATCTTGGAAAATACCCTCGCACCCTGCAACTGATCAAACAAGTCATCTATACGAGGCAAGGGATACCGGTTCTTCACCATAACCCTGTTCAGTTGCCGATAATCAATACACATACGTATAGAACCATCCTTCTTCTTTACAAACAACACCGGTGCACCCCAAGGTGACACACTAGGTCGAATGAACCCCTTATCTAGGAGTTCCTAAAGCTCTTCCTTCAATTCTTTTAACTCCGCTAGTGCCATATGATAAGGTGGAATAGAAATAGGTTGAGTTCCTGGCACCAGGTCAATACCAAAATCAATGTCCCTGTCAGGTGGCATGCCTGGCAGGTCTGTTGGAAACAAGTCCAGAAAGTCACGGACCACAGGAACCGAATCAATAACGGGAGTCTCACCACTGACGTCCCTCACAAAATCCAGATAAGATAAACACCCCTTCTCAACCATGCGCTTGGCCTTCGGGTAGGAAATCACCATGCTAGGCATATACTCAGAAGAACCTCTCCACTCAACCCTTGGACATCTCGACATATCTAAGTTCATGGTCTTAGCGTGACAATCAAGAACAGCATGACACGGAGATAACCAATCCATGCCCAATATCACATCAAAATCGACCATGTTGAGCAACAAAAGGTCTACTCGGGTCTCCATACCCCCCAATAGATATCACACACGACCGATAAACACGATCCACAACAACAGTATCGCCCATCGGAGTCGACACATGAACAAATGTAACTAAAGACTCACGGGGCATATCCAGAAAATGAGCAAAATATGAAGAAACATAGGAATAGGTAGATCCAGGGTCAAATAAAGCAAAAGAATCTCGGCGACAGACTGAAAAGATACCTGCGATCACTGCATCAGAGGCCATAGCTTCTGGCCTGGCTGGAAATGCATACATACGGGCCTGACCTCCACCTGCTCGACCTCCCCCTCTAGGGCGGCCTCTAGCTGACTGATTACCACCCTGGCTGCCTGGACGGGTGGTGAAGTAACTGGGGCTGAAGTCGAGGGCTGGCCCCTCTGCTGAGAAGAACCACCAGGACGACGTAGACACTACCTCCACATGTGCCCAAACTCGCCGCACTCAAAGCAACTCCCTGGATCTGGAGATGGGGACTGATAGAAACCCCTGGCACCAGAATGGCCACTGGAAGAATCATGCATAGAGGAACTCTGAACTGGTGGTGCTCGAGTTGCACTCTGAGTTGGGAGGGAACCGAATGAAGAACGGCCTGGTTGAGAACTGCGAGGACCACACCCCGAAGATGCACCATTATAGGCTGGGAGAACTGACTGAGGAGGACTGAATGAATGTCCTCTATACCATGCTGAAACTGCCCCCTGGAAGGAGCACCACTAGAACCACCCGATCCACGAGGCCTCTTGGCCTCCCTCTCCTCCTGCTCCTGGTGGCGAACCGACTCAATATCTCGAGCAATATCAACCACCTTCTCGAATGTAGCATCTGATACTCTCTCCCGGGTCATGAAAAGGTGGAGCTGATAAGTGAGGCCATCCACAAACCTCCTAATCCTCTCTCTATCAGTAGGGACCAACTCGGTGGCATGACGAGCCAACTCTGAAAATCGCATCTCATACTGCGTCACTGATAGCTCCCCCTGACGCAGCTGCTCAAAATGTTTGCGCTGCTCCTCCCTGTGAGACTGGGTACATACTTCTCCAAGAAGATAGTGGAGAACTGCTGCCAGGTGAGGGGTGCTGAACGAATAGGCCTACGGCTCTCAAAAGACTTCCACCAAGTGAAAGCCGCACCAGAAAACTGAAAAGTAGCAAATGAGACCCCAGTGGGCTCCAAAATCCCAGCAGTATGCAGCATCCTCTAACACTTATCCAGAAAAACCTGGGCATCCTCGCCCTCAGCACCACTAAATGTCGAAGGTTGTAGTCTACTAAACCTCTCCAGTCTACAATGCTCATCCTCTGGCATAGCCGGAACCACGAAGTGCCGAACTGGAGCAACCGGCTGGGCTGGAACCGCCCCCGGTGTCTAATGGCCCTGAGTACCCTGCTCAGGTGTCCGAGAAATTGGAGTATGACTGCCTCCCCCGGCCTGAGAAGTAGCGGCAACTGCTTGAGCAAGGGTGGTATACACCGTCAAGATCTGAGCCGAGGTCTCCTGAAGACTTGGAATAACAATAGGCATTGTTGGTGCCTAAGCCTGCCTTGCTGGAGTATCTGTGGCGGGAATCTGACCCTAAAAAGTAGGGGGATCAACTGGCACTGCAGTGGCTACTGCACGGGTTGGTTCCCTACCTCTACCGTGGCCTCGACCGCGGCCTCGACCTCTCGTTGGTCTAGCTGGTGGCTAATCACCCTGATCGGTAGCACGAGTCCTCACCATCTGTGAGAGAAGGAAAAAAAAGAAGTTTAGAGTTTCAGAATCAACAAAACGGCACGACAGAATTCAAGAAAATGAGATTGTTCCTAAGGGTTCCGCAGCCTCTCGAAGATAAGTACAGACGTCTCCGTACCGATCCGCGAGACTCTAATAAACCTGCTCATGACCGTTGAGTCCTATGTAACCTAGGCTCTGATACCAACTTGTCAGGACCCCAAATCCTTAACCGGCCGTGATGGCGTCTATCATGGAACTAGGCTAGCCAATTCACATAATTACAGTTTCTTCCCAAAAATCCCAACTCATTTTTAACATTTCATAAAATATATAGAATTTACTGAATCTATTACGCAAAATAAACAGTTAAAACAGTCTAAACTATCCCCAAAATCCGGAGTCAACATGTCATGAGCATCTAAGGGATATACCAAAAAGTCTACTATTATAATACAAAACCTCCGAATGAATAACTAAGTACAACATAAGAAGGGAAAACAGAGATGTTGCGGAAGCTGAACAGCTACCTCTACGTCCTGAACTCCGGCTCCGCACGGAATAGATAGCTAACGCTCGGTATCAGCACCTATCTGCACATAGGGGTGCAGGGAGTAATGTGACTACGCCAACTCAGTAGTAAAGAAAATAAATCAAGTCTAAGCGGCAAGAAACACATAAAAATCAAATCATCAGTTCACAATATGCACAGCCTTTCATTTCAACAATATATATATACATATATGTATGAAATCAACATGCCTTAAAAGCCAACTTCAGTAAAATCCTTTGAAAAATATGTTTTCCAACAATTTCAGAAACAAAAATACCTGAAGAATTTAGTGTAAAAATGAAATAAGTCATAAATAGCCCCTCGGGCAGAACATGAATCATAAATCCCCCGGGGCAGAACATCACTCAGCACCTCACAGCTACTCAGTATCAGCCCCTCCGGCAACCTCACTGTCACTCATGCCTCCCAGTCACTTGGCACTCGCACTCAGTAGGTACCTGCGCTCACTGGGGGTGTGTACAGACTCCGAAGGGGCTCCTTCAGCCCAAGCGCTAATATCAAGCCACCTCGTGGAATCATATCCTCACAATAAGGCCCTTGGCCTCACTCAGTCAGAAACTCTCAAAAGCCCATCAGGCGATCAGTAAAACCGGGTACTCGACCTAAAAGCATAATTTTATATCTCAAAACAGTGTAAATAAGGCTGAGTTTCGAAATCAGTTAAACATAACATGACTGATTGTAAATCACAAATCAACAGTGAGGAAATAACAGTAAAAAGACCCCAAGGGGTCCAAACAAGTCGGCACGAGGCCCCAAACATGGCTTATAGCCTAAATATATCAATAGTTTTAGAACACAATTTAACATATGATTTAGAGTAAAAATAAGCCACTCAAAAGTTGCCGCGGAGAGGACCAAGTTCAATCCAAAAATTAGTGCGCGCCACATACTCGTCGTCCGACATGTGCGCCATTCCAAAAACAATGAGAAATATGAAGTCCGGGGTTTCATACCCTCAGGACAAGATTTATAGTCACTACTTACCTCTACAGGACCACAATACTAATCTGCGATGCTCTTGCCCCTCAAATCGGCTCCCGAATCTAACCAAAACCAGATTACATCATCAATATACGCTAAAGGAACAAAACTCAATCGAAATCTATCAATTACACAAAATTCTGGAAATTCGGCCAAACCCAAGCCCCGAGCCCTGCGCCCACATCTCAGAATTCTATAAAATTTACATCACTAGAATCCTCATCCTCCCAAGATTCTACACATACCAAGAACACCACAATCGGACCATAATTGCCGGCTCAAATCACCAAAAGAATTTTCCAAACTTCCTCCCATTTTTCCCAACTTTTTCTACTTTAAATCCTTCAAATTTCAAGCCTAATCCGTCACAAAATAACACATAAACGATTTTATAATCCGGGAACTTACCTCCACTAAAGACCTTCGAATTCCCCCTTCAATTTGCTCTCAAACCAGCTCAACCTGCATGCAACAATCGAAGAAATGACCAAAATTTCGCGGAGGCACCTACTTATATTTTCTGTCCAGTTAATCCGCACCTGCGTACCATTTTCCCCACCTACGGACCCGCACCTGTGTCTCAGGTGTGCGCCTGCGAAATCCCACTAACAGTCCAAACTTCGCACCTGCCTGGCCTCATTTCGCACCTGCGGATTTCTCCTGCCTGGCCTCATTTCACACCTGCGCAATGTTCCATCCGCAGGTGCGGCTCCCCATCCGCAGGTGCGGCCACACCAGTAAATTCACACCAGCAGTTATTTGCTGCAAAGTTTCCTAAGTCCAAATCCCCCGCTAACCATCCGAAATCAATCCTGAGCCCCTCGGGGCCCCAACCAAACATGCCAACACACCCCATAGCATCATTCAAACTTTGTCGAGCCTTCAAAACACCAAAAACAACACAAAAACACCAAAATTATATTAAATTCAAGCCTATGAACTTTGAAACTTCTAAATTTCGCCAATGATGCCGAAACAAACCAAAACACATCTGATTGACCTAAAAATTTGCATGCATATCCAAAATGACATTAAGAACCTGCTCCAACTTCCAGAATTCCATTCCGACCCCGATAGCCTATTTTCCACTGCCGACCAGAAATCGCCAAAAACTAACTTTCGCCAATTTAAGCCTAATTCTACACCGGACATCAAAACTTCATTCCGAACACACTCCTAAGTCCCAAATCACCTAATGAAGTTATTCGAGCCATAAAATCCACATTCCGATGTCTTTTACCAATAAGTCAACTCCCATTTGACTTTTTCAACTATTAAGCTAATTTAAGAGACTAAGTGTCTCAGTTCTCACCTCCGAAACTGAACCAACCGACCCCAACACAACATAAATAGGCTAAGCAACATATGATAAGGCAGAAACGGGGGAGATGGGGATAATCTCACGGAACGACCGGCCGGGTCGTTACGATTTCCCAAGACTTCAGTTTATGTTTGTTTTTTAAAGTTTTTGAACTGTAATTTGGTAAACTTCAGTTTTATGCATGGTAAAACTGCTGAAGTTGTTTAGCTTATTTGCTAAAACTTCAAACTAAACTTGCTGAAGTTTTTGACATGCATTCTCTAGTTTTAGTCTGAAGTTTGTTTTTCTAAAATTTAAATCAAACATGCTGAAGTTATTTAGGTTTTTTACTAACAATTCATACTGAATATGCTTAAGTTTTTGTCACGCAGTTTGTAGTTTTGTAATGCGTGTTTCCTAAACTTCATACTTATGCATGCTGAAGTTTTTTATTTCACATATTTTTCTTTTGTTGTTGTTCATTTGCAGCATATTGATTGAAGTGGGCGTATATTTCTTGCGCAAAAAATATTGCTATCATCTTCCAAGTTATCCAAAATCAAGATATGCAGTAACAAATTTAATTTTTTATCAATATAAGACTAAGTTGGCTAGTGTTCATCCTTCATATGAACAGAAGGAGAAATTAGAATAAGGAAGGAAAAGAGAATGGAGGAGAAAAAATGGAAGGGAAAAAGAGCAAATCAAAGAGAAAGAGGACTTCCAAAAAATAGGAATGTGAGGACAATGAAGAAGAAGAAGAAGAAGAAGAAGTGGAGATTGAGGATCCTAACGAGTTGTCACGACCCAAACAACCAAGTCGTGATGGCGCTTATCATGGTACTAGGTCAGCCGACTCGCTACCAAACAATGCAATATTTCATTTTCAAAAATAGCTTTCGAGCTACTTAACAATAAATCTCTAATAAGAAATTCAAATCAAAGAAAATGTGGGAAAAAAATCCCGACATCGGGTGTCACTAGTCATGAGCAACTACTACAACTGTCCATAAACATCAAGACTAACATAGTCTGAGATTAATCAAGTACAACTAAGGGAAGATAAAGGAGGAGGAAAGCAGGGTTGTGATCGCCATGCAGCTACCTTTCTAACTCCGAGAATTTGCATCAAAAATAACCAACAGCCTCAACCGTGTCTAGAGAACACCTGAATCTGCACACAAGGTGCAGAGAGTAACGTGAGTACACCAACTCAGTAAGTAATAACCATAAATAAAGGCTGAGCAGTAGTGACTAGCAGTAAAATACATAAATTACACATCATAAAATCTCGGTAAAGAACAACATGCTTTCAAATCAGTATTTGAGTCAAATCATCTCGTTTAAAAATTCAGTTCCGGTGACAATTATTTAAAGATATTTTTCAATAGTTTCAACATAGGCTCAATGCAAAAGAGAGTGAAAATGATGAAATCATAAACAGCCCCTCGGGTAAAACATCACTCATATACAGCCCCTCGGGCAAGCCTCACAGTCACTCGTAAACAGCCCATCGGGCATACCTCACAATCACTCGTAACAACCCCTCGGGCATACCTCACCATCACACATGCCTCCCAGTCACTCAGCACTCGGCACTTGTACTCAGAAGGTACCTGCGCTCACTGGGGGTGTACAGACTTCGAAGGGTTTCCTTCAGCCCAAGCGCTATATCAAGCCAAATCATGGCATAAATCACTCAGGCCCTCGGCCTATATCAAACATGTTGCGGCGTGCAGCCCGATCCCATAAATATCCTCACAAATCAGGCCCTCGGCCTCACTTAGTCATAAATCTCACAAGCCACTCGGGCTTTCAGTAAAAACAGGAAACTCAGCCCAAAACAGCATTTATATGCATCAAAACAGAGTTATAAAACTGAGTTATGCAGTAAACAGGTCTAATCACGACTGAGTATAGATTTCCAATTGAAAACAGTGAGAGGATAGTAAGAAAAAGTCCCTTGAGGGTCAAAACAGTACTGGCACAAGGCTCAAACATGGCATTCAGCCCAATTTACAGAAACTCTTTCTAATAGATATTATACAGTTTCAACAAAATATGCAACTCTACAGTTGCTACGGGACGGACCAAGTCACAATCCCTAACGGTGCACGCCCACACGCCCGTCACCTAGCATGTGCGTCACCTCAAAATAGTAAAATGATACAAAATCCAGGGTTTCATACCATTAGGACTAGATTTACAATCGTTACTTACCTCAAACCGGACAAATCTCTAACCCACGATGCTCTTGACTCTCGACTCGGCCTCCAAATGCTCTAAACCTATTCAATCAGTATATTACCATCAATACACGTTAACAGAATGAATTCCACAAGAAAAACTATCAAATTAGACCAAAATCCCGAAATCGGCTCAAACCCGGCCCCCAGCCCATGTCTCGAAACCCGATAAAAATTTACAAAACTAGAAAGCCCACTCACTCACGAATCCAACCATACCAAATTTATCAAAATTCGACCTCATTGGGTCACTCAAATCCCTAAATCAAACTCTCCAATTCCCAAGCCCTAAACCCTCATTTTCATCCCTAATCTCCACTAATTACATGATTAAACAACGGAAAATTACCATAAATATGAGTATTAGGGCTCGAGTAACTTACCTCAATGAAACCCTCTTGAATCCCTCTTCAAATCACTCCCAAAATCTCCAAAACCAAATAAAAATGGTGAAGAAGGAACCATAATTCGCGAAGTGTGCAATATATACCTTCTACCCAGGCTTTTCGCACTTGCGGCTTATTCTACGCGCCTGCGGGACCGCACCTCGGTCAAAGCGTTGCACCTACACATTTCACTTAAGTCCCCAGCTTCTGCACCTACGCCCCATGCCTCGCACCTGCGCACTCGCAGGCGCGGCCAAGCCTGCGCACCTGCGCTCCAACCTCAGACTCCCCTTCTTCGCATCTGCGCACCTTCCCTCTAAGCCTGCGGCTCCCCATCCGCAGGTGCAGAAAAACACCAAAAGTTCAAAACCAGAAAATCTGCAACTCTCAACTCCAAAACCATATCCGGTAACTACCCGAAACACACATGAGGACCTCGGGACCTAAACCAATAATACCAATAAGTCACATACCAATGTACGAACTTAATCAATCCTTCGGAACTCTCAAAACAACATCAAAATACCAAATTAACCTCGGATTCAAGCCTAAGAACTTCTAATCTTCCAAATTCCGCAAACGACGCCAAAACTTACCAAACCACTTCCGAATAACCTCAAATTTTTCACACACATCACAAATGACACTACGAACCTACTCCAACTTCCGAAATTCCATTCTAACCCCGATATCTAATTTTCCATTGCCGACCAAAATTACCAAATTTCTAATTTCGCCAATTCAAGCCTAATTCTACCACGAACCTCTAAATTACATTCTGAACACGCTTTCAAGTCCAAAATCACCTAACGGAGCTAACCGAATCATAAAAATCCAAATCCGAGATTGTTTACTCGTATGTCGATATCTGGTTGACTTTTCCAACTTAAACTTCTAAATAGGAGACTAAGTGTCTCATTCCACTCCGAAATCACTCTGGACCCGAACTAACCAACCCGCTACAACACACTACAACTGAATAACACATAAAGAAGAATAAATGAGGGAAACGGGGCTATAACTCTCAAAACGACCGGCTGGATCATTAAACGAGTTTACTTGGCTTATTGAAGAATCAACTAGTAAAAAGGTCGCCAACTACGTAAGAGGCATTGACCTTTCATGTAGTATCAATGGGCATCTGTCGAAAAAGTATTCTTTCCATTTCGACTTAAGCCAAGGACGGACCAGAGATCTACGCACTACTTTCTTGGAATTTTGGACTTTGAAAAAAAACTATATATGTGTATGGTTCCATGAGAAATACACTATATGAGTGTGCGGTTAAACATGTTCAAAATTATGCCCGGTTTATCCCACACTGTCTCAAATGCTTGGACTTTGGCACACAAAGTAAAATTTATGGGGAAAACCATATGGAAAAATTTGCGATTAAGTGGATGAACACACGCCTACAGGATAACAAGTACGTGTTTGGCATATGTTTACCGTGCATCTAATGTTTAATGTTTTTTCTTCTTGTGTTAACTAATCTTTAATTTTTTCATGTTCTTTTTGTAGTATTGATTGTGGTATATTTTCTCTTAAGTTCCTTGATATGCGGTTGAAGCAATAAGATGTCTCCAAATTCAATCAAAGTCATGCGTTGACATTCAGGTGAGAATTGGCTATAAATCTTTGGGCTCATGGAAAGTGGAAACAAGATAGCGGTTATGAAACTCCAGAAGAGAAACTAGGACATGACTATGGAGAATATGAAGAGACTCTATGTGAATTTTTTCGATAGATAATAACTTGTAAATGAAAAAAAAATCTTTTTTTTTCAAGGATGTAAGTGAAATCAAAATTGGATTTGTGAATATACATTAATTTTTTAAATTTTTGTTCTATTCGCGTTAATTAATCTTTTAGTTGTCTTGGATTGTATCAAATACTTTTGTCTCTTTTATCATGAACTTAAGTATATTTTTGTGAAAATTCTGCAAGCTAAACTTCAACATAAACTAAATAACTTCTGCTTGTTTAGGCTGAAATTTAGGATAAAACTCATAACAAAAGTTTCGACTGTAGGACAAAAACTTCATTAGAATATTTAGCATATTAGCATGACGTTTTAACTTCTGCATGTTTAGTGTGAAGTGTTAGAAAATGAACAGAAAAACTTCAGCAAGTTCAGTCTAAAGTTTTAGCACATGAACTAAATAACTTCAGCATTTTTATTCTAAAGTTTTTATAGGAAACTCATTGCTAACCCTCAGACTGAAGGACAAAACTTCAGCACGTTTAGTCTGAAGTTTTAGCACATGAACTATATAACTTCAGCATTTTTATTCTGAAGTTTTTATGGGAAACTCATTGTTAACCCTCACACTGCAGGAAAAAACTTCAGCATGTAAACTCTGAAGTTTTAGCACATGAACCAAATAACTTCAGCATTTTTGTTATGAAATTTTTTATGGGAAACTCATTGCTAACCCTCAGACTGCATGGAAAAACTTCAGCTCGTTCAGTCTGAAGTTTTAGCACATGAACTATATAACTTCAACATTTTTATTCTGAAGTTTTTATGGAAAACTTGTCTAACCAAAGAATTGGATTCTTTGCCCAAAGCTATTTTAATAAGAACACGGGTTTCTGATAACCAAAGAATAATATTATAATTGTAGGCAAACTTGTAAATGGAAAGCAGTAAGATGCACAAAAAGTAAGTATATTGCAATAGTAGTTCGAATGTTTTTTCTCCCCCTTTACAGGTTATATTTTTCTCCTTTATATAGGGAATTTCCTAACATAACGTCTACCTTTTTTGGTGATTCAGCATTAATGACTAATAATGACTCTAATGTAACGTTACAATGAATCAACTGTAACTGTTGAGTGAATGTTGTGTAACGTATGGATCTCTAAATATGCCCTTTATTCTGTCCAAATACACTTTTTGACCGTGTCTCTTCATCTTCTCAATCAGGTTAAAACTTCCGTAGCTAATTAACCCATGGATGTGATTTTCCGTGCCTCTTTGCCTTGTACCTCTTCTTAGAGTCCCGTCCAGCTGTCGTGTCTTCATTGTTCCACGTAGACTACTAAGTCATCAAGATTTATTACACGTGTGAAGATCTTTTTTACCAATATAGATAGTCCCCCCACTTACCATATATTTATCAATTAATATTTGTTAAGTGGATACTCATTTATGGCGGGAATATTTTGCCGCCGCTTTACTCGAATCATTGTATCTTTTCCTGTACGTAAGCGTCACTTAACACTTTCATTTAATGCTTATGCCACATGTCATTCTTGGGTTGGTTCTGCAATTATTCAGCGCCTTTTAGGGCTTTCTTGCGGCTGCATCAGTCACGAAGTGACATCTTGAATTATGGTTTTCACATCATTGCTTTTTTTTCATTTTTTGACGGTTGTCTTCCTTTTCTTTCACGAAAAGATTCTAACTTTCAAACATTATTTGTAAAGAACTTTATTCTTTGCCTTTGTAGATATGTCTTATTCAAACCAATCTAAGGGAGTCATAAATGTTGATGAGTTGACACCCTCTTCCGCTCCGACTTAGAGTCGGAGGGGTGGTAGACTGAGGAGTTTAGGCTCTACTCCTTCGAGAGGCTCTTCTTCTTCTCAGATTGTTTCCCCTCTTTCTGCTAGGTCTTTAGTCTCCCCAAGAGCTAGGGTTTCCAGATCTCTGTCCACGGGTAGAGAACATCACGAACCCCTACGCGAACCACGAGTTGATGAAATCATTCATGCTGAGTTTACCTTCACTAGGGATAGTCAGGTTCTTATAGACTAGTCGTTATACCTTGATAGTGTTGATAGGTATCCCACTTTTATTACCGAAGATTTGATTCCCCTTGTTCGTAGGGAATGTTCTTGGGAGTCTGATTTTCCCATTGTTATTCCGAATAGTAATCAAAGAATAACGTCTTACAAGACGAGGCATTCGTTTGTTTACACTTACCCTTTTACTCTAGGATTTAGACCTCCTATTGATCCAGTCATCATCGAATTTTGTCGTTTCTTCAACATTTTCTTAGGACAAGTTGGTCCTCTTGTGTGGTGGGTTGTCGCATGTATTAGATGTTTAGCTTCTTTAGCCTCATTTCCTTTTTCCTTCAATCACCTCATTCATCTTTATTCTCCTACCTTATTTCGTCAAGNGTCTTACAAGACGAGGCATTCTTTTGTTTACACTTACCCTTTTACTCTAGGGTTTAGACCTCCTATTGATCCAGTCATCATCGAATTTTGTCGTTTCTTCAACATTTTCTTAGGACAAGTTGGTCCTCTTGTGTGGTGGGTTGTCGCATGTATTAGATGTTTAGCTTCTTTAGCCTCATTTCCTTTTTCCTTCAATCACCTCATTCATCTTTATTCTCCTACCTTATTTCGTCAAGGGGTTTTCACTCTGGCTACTAGGAGCAAAAGAGTGTTGGTAACCCCTGATGACGATAAGGATAGAGGTTGGTGCCTTCGGTACGTTGTTGTGCCCACTGCTGGTTTAGTGGGCGAGGAAAATCTTTCCTTCCTTGAGAAGTGGAATCGCGCACGTGAGTACATTTTAGCTCACATCTGTTATTTTTCTTCTCTTTGCTTTAAGTGTTTTATTAACACCGTAGTTATTTTCTTCCTCTTTCAGCAATCATAAGTACTATTGAGAATGTCTCCGGTATCCGTGATTGGGTAGAAAAGCTGTTGTTGGTTGCTCCATTGGAGGAAAGGTCTTGGAAGTACTTCTCCGTGAAGTACGGTTGGAAAGTGAAGACTCATGGTAAGTGAAACTTCTGTTTTCGCTTCTTTTCCTTACTCGAGCTTCTTTTTCTTCATTTGTTTAACCTTTTTCCTTTTGACAGGGTTTTCTGCTCGGGGGATGTCTGCTGCATCCATTCCGAATATGTCTTTAGCTCAGGCCCAGGAGATTATTACTGGTTCCTCTTCTTCCAAGAGTAAAGCTAGTGGGTCTAAGACCTAAGAAGAAGAAGAAGAAGAAGAAGAAGAAGAAGAAGAAGAAGAAGAAGAAGAAGAAGAAGAAGAGGAAGAAGAAGAAGAAGAAGAAGAAGAAGACGAAAAATAATAATAATAATAATAATAAGAAGAAGAAGAAGAAGAGGGAATTCTGGTGCAGGGGTCACGTAGAAGAAGAGTGGTCTCAGACGATGAGTCTACACCCGTGGCAGTGTCTTCCGTACCTGATGTCAGACCTTCTAACCCCGGGGATTCTTCTTCTTCTCTTGCTCATGATTATGTGGATCATCTATTCCATGAAGTTTTTCGCCCTGCTATTAATAAGGCGCCTCTGACTATTTTTGCTCCCTCCTTTAGAGAAATCTCTTCATCTGTTCCAGCTATTTCCACTGCTCCTTTGGCTATTTATGCTCCCGCTGCTTCCTTGCCTATGTCTTTCTCAGCTCCTCAAGTTTCCGTGCATGGGACTTCTTCAGCTCCACAAATTTCATTGCTCGTGGCTCCTTCATCTCAGCCTGCTTCCGTGCCTCCTGTTAGAGAAGTAGGGTCTTCCAGTAGGGAGATGAAGCAAGTGCTAATTGAGGTTCCGGCTGATGGGAGCCTTTTTAAGAAATCCGCCAACCCGAAGTGTGGTTGAAGCCTTTGATTAGCCCAATAAAGAGGACCAAGCTAGATAGTCACAGTTCTTTTACCTGGGCTAATGAGGTTGTGCATTCCTCCTTGAAGGTAATGTTCATTCTTTTGTATCTCATTCTTATGCATGTAATTATCGTATCTAATTGATTTTGTTTTTGTAGATCAATCCCATAGGCACAGAACTCATGAAGAGGATTTCTAACATAGATCAAGAGCTAAAGGAGTGGCATGCTGAAGCAGGAAATTGGACGGGGAAATATGAAAGCCTGAGGCTCGACATAGAAGCCTTAGAAGAAGAAAAGAGTACCTTGGAGTGGCAGATGAGAGTTGTGGCTACGGAGTTGGCAGTAGAGAAGGCTTCTTCTAACCAAGCGGACAAAGACAAGAGCATTCTTGAGTCTTCATTTGTTTAGCAATTATCCCGTGCCTCGGAATAAGTTAGGAGCTTGAAAGCTTTACTAGAGCAGAAAGAGGAATACTCAGGCGAGCTTGTGCAGTCACTTACCCGGACTCAGGAGGATCTTCGCATTGCTTTAGACAAAACCCAATCTTTGGAGGAGTCAATTTTTCATTTGAGGGATGCCCATGAAGCTTCTAAAGTTGAGAAGGATGGGTTAAGAGCTACGCTTCGGATATGGGAGAGAGATAATGAAAGTCTCGAAGAGGCGGCAGCTGTCGATGTTAGTTGGGCGTACATGAACTCTCGCATGTTGAAATTGTTAAGATCAAGAAGCCATGGAAAAGGCTCAACAAGGTTTGTATCTTTCCCCACCTGAAAGTAAGACTCCTGTTGTCCAAGCCTCTTCGTCCCAAGCTGCTCTTACTCCTTCTGCTGATGAAGAAGTCAATCCCCCTCCTCAAGAAGATTAAGATGTTGATTCACCCTTTTTTTCTTCTTTCTTTGTCTCAATTGGTGGTTAACCCCAGTCCCATCGGGGGTAAATTTGGATCTCTCTAAAGTCCTCAAATGACAACTTAGGGGCACCTCAATCTATATAAAAAATCTATACGGGTAAGTATAAGTTAATACTTAGTTTTTACTTAGCAGTTTTAATATATTAATGCAAGTATGACTTTTTTTTCCATTGAGTTTATGTTCTAATCTTTAAGTCTTTCGCATGCTTTATTTTTTGAGGTTTTAGTTTTACCTCTGAGTTTTGCATATAGAATGCTTTAGATTACTCGCACATTTTTGTAATAGGCACGGTGTCATATAAAATGTGTGCCTTTTTGTAGTAGGCATAATTTGTGAAAGAGGGCCCTTTCTGATCGACACTTAATGAAGAAGACGTCTCAACTTCATAAAGGTGTAATAATGCAATAGAGTGATAGGAATTTTTCACGTGTTTAAGAATGTTTCTGAGGAAAGTTTTTTTTTTTTTTACTTTCACAACATTTTACATGTGTTTGATTATCGTCTAAAACTCATGTTGCAACTGTTTTCTTTTAACATATTTGATATACACTTGTATTTCGTAACTGTTTTCTGTATGTAACAGTTTTTTTGAGTTAATACAAGAGGGCAATTGTTTTTCGTTCGTAACAGTTTTTATTCAATTGGGGTTTTCGCCTGTAACTGTTTTTGTTGACAACAGTTTTCAATAAGCACGAGGGAAATGCTCTTACATCCGTAACTGTTTTACAGTTTTTTGAACAAGTACAAGGAGTTTGATCTTTCATCTGTAACTATTTTATTTGATAACAGTTTTCTATATGAGTACAAAGATTTCATAACTATTTTTAGTTACAACGGTTTTGAATGAGTACAATGATGATGATCTTTTATCCATAACTGTTTTGAATAAGTACAAAGATGTGCATTTCTTCCTCGTAGCTAACATTTTGCCTTTTAACCTGAACATGTTCGAAGGTTTTTTGGATTAGGATTTGTGTTCGAGTCTTTAGCTCTTTCGATTTTGCTCGTATCACTTGTCTTGCTGGATAGATGGATCTTCAGGCTCGAGCTTTGACTTTTTGATAGTCTTTTTTGCTT
>ML368289.1:25065-42600 GCA_005239525.1 Nicotiana knightiana | reverse complement strand
AGGACTCGAAGGTATATAATTTTTAGATGATGACTGCTTAACCCTTTAAAACGTCCATCAAAAGTGTAACCCTAGACCGGGAATTTAGTTATTTCCTCGCATATTTGCAGGTCTAATATCATCATCTGGTGATGGGTTAGCTTTATGCCTATCATCTAAAAAGGTTAGTAAAATTTCAAATGTTCAAAATAAAATCGACTGTGTGATACCTGACCGGGGGTACTTCTTTTCCTTAAAAGTAGTACTTCTTCAAGTGAATGGCATTCCAACTTGTTGGTAGGATTCTATCGTCCTTAGCTTCCAACTCGTAGGCGCCCTTCCCAGCTATGCCTCGGATTTTGTAGGGTCCTTCCCAGTTTGGATTTAGCTTTCCTGTGCCTACTTCTTTCGTTGATTGAAATATTTTTTTGAGGACGAAGTCCCCAATCTTGAAGTACCTGGGATGAGCTTTATAGTTGTAATAACGCTCTATGATTTGTTTTTGAGCTACCATCCGTATCAGTGCTGCTTCTCTCCGTGGTTCGAGCAGGTCCAGATTGGTCCTCAATTCGTCATCGTTTGCTTCCTCCGCGGTTGTTGTAAGCCTTAGGCTTGGTTCACCAATCTCTACAGGTATTAAGGCTTCTGAGCCATAGACAAGCGCGAACGGAGTTTCTCCCGTGGCTGTTTTTGAAGTTGTCCTGTATGCCCATAGTACCGCTGGTAACTCATCAGGCCAGTTTCCTTTGGCTCTATCTAGCCGCTTCTTCAGATTGTTGATGATGACTTTATTCGTTGACTCATCCTGACTGTTCGTCACAGGATGGTATGGCGTTGAAGTGATCCTTTTAATTTGCCAGCTTTCGAAGAATTCTGTGATTTGGGAGCCTATGAATTGTGGACCATTATCACACACGATCTCCTTCGGCATCCCAAAGCGGGAATATTACGTTTCGCCATAAGAAACATTTAACTTCCTTTTCTCGCACCTGTTTGAACGCTTCTGCCTCTACCCATTTTGTAAAATAGTCGGTTAGCACGAGCAAAAACCGTACATGTCCTTTAGCTATGGGAAGAGGTCCCACTATGTCCATCCCCCATTTCATGAAGGGCCATGGGGATATTATAAGATGTAATAATTCCGCTGGTCGATGCATGTTATTTGGATACGAAGTCCTCGGCCTCTTCTTCCATCTTAGGCCAATAATATCCAGCTCTGATTAAGGTCTTCACTAAGGATCTCGCCCCTGAGTGATTTCCACAGTGTCCTTCGTGGACTTCTTTCATCACAAAATCCGTTTGATTAGGTCCGGGGCATTTTTCTAGGGGCCCTCCGAACATTTTGCGATATAATGAGTTGCGAATGAGGCAGTACCGTGCAGCTTTGCGGCGAAGTGCTTGAGTTGTTTTCTTATCTTCAGGTACGGTGCCATTCTGTAAAAAATTTAGGATTTCGTTTCTCCAATCACAAGTTAAATTGTTGAAAGTTACCTCATTTCTGTCCTGGTCGATCGCTGAATGGAATAGATGAACGACAATTGCATTGTCCTTGTTTGTTACTTCCCTGACTGCTGCGAGGTTAGCTAATGCATTTGCTTCAGCATTTTCCTCTTTAGGTATTTGTACTACCTTCCATGTTTTGAATTGTCTCACGAGCTCTCNCGTGCAAGTTCTAATCCTGCAATAACAGCTTCGTACTCTGCCTCATTGTTAGTTATAGGATAACATTTGATAGTCTGCCGTGTCTTTTTACCTGTGGGTGATATTAAGACTATGCCTAAGTCGGCACCTTTTATATTGGAAGAACCATCGGTAAGCAGGGTCCATAGACCAGGATTAACACCGTTGAAGAGTTGTAACTCTTTCCCCACTTCAGGGACAATGCTATTACTAAAATCAGCGACAAAATCAGCTAAGATTTGAGACTTGATTGCAGTCCTAGGCCGATATATTATTTCATGCTCACTTAATTCTATGGCCCACTTGGCTAATCTTCCTGATAGTTCTTGTTTATGCAGTATCTTTCTTAATGGATACGAGGTCACAACTGTGATTGGATGACATTGAAAGTATGGCCTTAATTTTCTAGATGCCATGATTAGAGCTAAGGCTAACTTTTCTAGATGTGGATATCTAGTTTCAGCATCCAGTAATGTCTTGCTTACATAATAAATAGGAGATTGTTTACCTTTATTCTCCCTTACCAATACTACACTTACAGCAATTTCTGAGATAGCAAGGTAGACGTATAGTCGCTCCCCCTCTTTCGGCTTTGACAGCAACGGAGGTTTTGATAGGTAAGCCTTTAGGTATTTGAGAGCCTGTTGACATTCTTTAGTTCATTCGAACTGGCTTTGNGTATTTCTTCTATAGCCTTAATTTGATCAGGATTTACCTCTATTCCCCTATTTGATACAAGGAAACCCAAGAATTTACCTGATTCCACGCCAAAAGCGCATTTTTCTGGATTAAGCTTCTTATTATACCTGCGTAAAATGTCAAAGGTAATAGAGAGGTGCTGGAAATGGTTTTCCGCCCGTATTAATTTTACCAGCATGTCATCAATGTAAAATTCCATTATTTTTCCTAGATGTTCCTGGAAAATCTTGGTCACTAGCCTTTGATATGTGGCTCCAGCATTTTTTAAGCCAAAAGGCATGACTTTATAACAATAAGTCCCCCTGCTTGCAATAAAGGAGGTTTTTTCCTCGTCTGAGGGATCCATTTTAATCTGGTTATGACCAGAATATGCATCTAGAAAGCTTAAAAATTCATGACATGTGGTGGCATCAATTATTTGATCAATATGTGGTAATGGGAATGAAGCTCTGGGGCATTCTTTATTTAAGTCAGTATAATCTACGCATACTCTCCATTTTCCATTCTTTTTAGGTACTACCACAGTGTTAGCTAGACAGTTAGGGCACGTTACCTCTCGTATTGAACCAATCTTTAAGAGTTTCCGTACCTCTTCGTCAATCAATTGGTTCTTGAATGGTCCTTGCGTTCTTTTATTCTCTTCGACCGGGACTCGGCCTCGTGCCTATGTACACTTTCTGTTCAGGATTTCGTTCAGACAATGGAACAGCTTCGAGCTCTTCCGTAGTTGTTTTGATGTGCTCGTTTTCCTCCGGTTCATGAATGACGTCCGGTCTGGAATCTACATCTGTGTGGTCCAATGCCTCTTCCGTGGTGACTTGATTCACTTTCTCGTAAGTATTTTCTTTCGTACCTGTTTCAGCAGTAATACCTTTCGTCCCTATTTGGGTAGTCATTTCTTCCATTCCTGTTTGGGCGGTGTCACCTGCTTGGGAGACTTCCTTATCCCTTGATTCTTTCACCTCTACTTTTTTGTTGTTGTGTACCATGGAATTTATATTTCTCGCGGTTTGCTAATCGCCTCTAATTTTCTGAATGCCCCATTCAGAGGGGAATTTAATTACCTGATGCAAGGTGGAGGGTATTGCTTTCATGTCGTGGATCCATGGCCTTCCCACAATTACGTTATTAGCCATGTAAGTATCGATGACTTGGAACCTGGTACTTTTGGTCACTCCCTCAGCATAATTGCTAAGTTCAATTTCTCTTTTGTTATAACCGTAGAGTTATCAAACCCTAATATGGATCGTGCCCTTGGGATTACTTGATTCCCCAATAGCATTTCTTCCGCGAGTCTTAGCAAAATGATATTGACTGAACTACTTGTATCAATCAACACTTTTTTTACATCATTGTCATGAATAAGTAAAGATATTACCAGAGCATCGTTGTGAGGAAGCATTAATCCGTCGATATCTGCATCATCGAAGGTTATATCGTCTGCTTCCAGATTTTCACGAACTCGTTTTCCGTGTGTAATTGTGAAATTCGTGGTTGTTTTGCAGACCACTCCATTTACTTCTTCACCTCCATGTATCACGTTGACGGTTTGTTTTGGAGATGGAGGTTTTGGGGGCTCCTGCATGTTCTTCATGTATGCCTGTTTACCTTTTTCACTGAACAATTCTGTCAAATTACCCTGTTTCAATAATTGTTCTACCTCACCTTGCAAAAATCTGCAATCTGCAGTTCTGTGTCCATGATCATTATGGAATTCACACCAAAGAGTTGGGTTCCTCTTATTCGGATTCGACCTCATCTCTTTGGGCCATCGAACCTTATAACCCAAATTTCTTAACACTGAAATTAGTTCGGAGGTACTTATATTAAAGGTATGATCCCCAATTCGCGCATTACCTCTAGGTCGTTGATATATCCCTTCTGGATCTAGATGAGGACGAGCCCGCATCTCTGCTTGGTGGTCCATAATCTAACCCGGTGTTTTCGAACCTGGGACGAGTTTCACGTTCCGATGGCCCCAAGTAAGGATCGTACCTGTTTTTACCTGATCTCCTGTATGATTCTGAACGTCTGAATCTGGTATAATCTTCCTCTTTCGGACGAGCAATGGTATCTTCTTCTATTCGAAGTTTAGTATTATACCTATTATAAACATCATTCCATGTTGTAGCTGGGAATTCTCTCAAGCTTTCCTTGAGTCTTCTCGTGGCTTCTGAGCTTTCGTCATTTAGATTACTTGTGAATGCCATGATTGCCCAATTATTAGGTACCCTTGGTAATTGCATTCTTTCTCGTTGAAACCTGTCTACAAATTCACGAAGTAGTTCCGTGTCTCCTTGTTTTATTTTAAAGATGTCCTCCATCCTTTTCTCGACTTTTTGCGCACCGGAGTGTGCCTTTATGAAAGAATCTGCAAGCTCAGCAAAAGAATCAATAGATTTTTCAAGGAGAAGAGACCATCTTAGCCTTCCCTGACCAGGATCGCTCCCACACCTGTAGCGTTCGTGATCGGCCTCCTCAACTGTGTATCGATCGAAAGGCAGGGCGGCACAGCCCCCAACCAAGGGAGTGGCTACCAGGTTAGCACCCCTTTGGTAAGTGTTTCTCCAAATTTTTTAACTAGGACCTTCAATTTCTTTTTTTTGTTAAGTCGTTGCCCTTCACTCCGGTGGTAAAAGCAATTACATGGTCGCGTGGGTCAGTTGTCGCGTCATATTTAGGTACATCAGGCATTTTAAACTTCTTTGGAATAGGTACGGGTGCTGCGCTTGGTTTCCAAGGTTGTTGAGAATATCTATCAACATCAATGCCTTTGATAACAGGTGGTACTCCAGGAATTTTTTCGATTCCATCATTTTGTTCCTTCACCTGTTTTTGCAAAGTTAGTAATAAAGTCTGTAATTCGGTGTTATTAGACATACTTGGTCTCGCTTCGAGAGATTCATTAGGAGTATCTCCCCTTCCTGAGTTTGCCAACCCAGATTGAGGATTTTCCATGGTGATGGTATTATTGGGGGGGTGTCGGTGCTGCAGGTAACGCTGTCGGTAATCCCTTCACAAATTCTTGCAAAGCTTGGCTCACATACTCTGCAATCATTTGCTTTACCCGATCTTGTTCCACCGTTTGATCATTATTATCATTGTTGTTATGGGATCTTTCTGCGGATTGTTCCCTTGAAACACATGGGGTTCCTGAAGGCGACGGAACTGGTGTTCCATTCCTTTGCTGGTTGTTGTCGTTGGAGTTCGACATAGTTCAGAGGATATCGCTTGAAAAGAAAACAAAGATTATCAGATTCCCGGTAACGGAACCAATTTGTTTAACCAAAGAATTGGATTCTTTTCCCAAAGCTATTTTAAGAAGAACACGTGTTTCTGATAACCAAAGAATAAGATTATAATTGTAGGCAAACTTGTAAATGGAAAGCAGTAAGATGCACAAAAAGTAAGTATATTGCAATAGTAGTTCGAATGTTTTTTCTCCCCTTTTACAGGTTATATTTTTATCCTTTATATAGGGAATTTCCTAACATAACGTCTACCTTTTTTGGTGATTGAGCATTAATGACTAATAATGAATCTAATGTTGTCACGACCCCAATCCTAAACTGGTCGCGATGGCGCCTATCGTGGAACTAGGCTAGCCAATAATCACATATTTACAGTTTCTTTAAAAATCCCAACCATTTTCAAGCATTTCATAAAATATGCAGAATTCACTAAATACATTAGGCCAATAAACAGTGGAATCAACCCCAAAACTCGGAGCCAACATGTCATGAGCATCTAAATAAACCAAGAAGGTATAATATTATAATACAAAACCTTCGAATAAATAGCTAGATACAACAAGAAGGGAAAACAGAGATGTTGCGGACGCTGAACAACTACCTCTATACCCCGCACTCCAGCTCCGCACGGAATAGATAGCTAATGCTCGGTATCTGCACCTGAATCTACACATACGGGTGCAGGGAGTAATGTGAGTACGCCAACTCAGTAGTAATTAAAATAAATCAAGTCTAAGCGGCAAGAAAACACATAAAAATCAATATCATCAATTCACAATATGCACAGCCTTTCTTTTCAACAGTATATACATAGATATATGAAATCATCATGCCTTAAAACCAACTTCAGAAAAATCCTTTGAAAAATGTATATTTTCAACAATTTCAGACCGAAAGATTTAGTATGAAATGAAATAAATCATAAGTAGCCCCTCGGGCAAAAACATGAATCATAAATCGCCCCTCGGGGAGAACATCACTCAGCACCTCACAGCCACTCAGTATCATCCCCTCGGGCAACCTTACGGTCACTCATGCCTCCCAATCACTCATCACTCGGCACTCAGCACTCAGTAGGTACCTGCGCTCACTGGGGGTGTGTACAGACTCCGGAGGGGCTCCTTCAGCCCAAGCGCTAATATCAAGCCACCTCGTGGAGTATCATATCCTCACAATCAGGCCCTTGGCCTCACTCAGTAGAACCTCTCAAAAGCCCCTCGGGCGAATCAGTAAAATGGGGTACTCGACCCAAAACATCATTTTTAAATCTCAAAGTAGTGTAAATCAGGCTGAGTTTCAAAAACAGTAAGCACAATGTGATTGAGTGAAATCATTAAAAACAGTGAGGAAAATAGCAGTAAAAAGCCCCCAAGGGGTCTAAACAGATCGGCACGAGGCCCCAAACATGGCTTATAGCCCAAATATTACAATAATCTTTAGAACACAATTTAACATAAGGTTTTGAGTAAAATACACAACTCAATAGTTGCCGCGGAGAGGACCAAGTCCAATCCAAAAGTCAGTGCACGATACATACTCGTCATCCGACATGTGCGCCATTCTAAAATCAGTGAGAAATATGAAGTCCGGGGTTTCGTACCCTCAGGACAAGATTTATAACCATTACTTACCTCTACCGGGCCACAATACTAGTCCCTATGATCTTGCCCTTCAAATTGTCTCCCGATTTCTCCGAATCTAACCAAAACCAGTTTAACATCATTAATATAAGCTAAAGGAACACAACCCAATCAAAAACTATCAATTTATACAAGAATCTTGAAATTCGGCCAAACCCGAGCCCCGAGCCCACGTCTCGGAATTCTATAAAATTTAGATCACTAGAAATCTCGTCCTCCCACGATTCTACACATACCAAAAACACCACAATCAGACCACAATTGTCTACCCAAATTGCCAAAAGAATTTTCCAATCATCCACCCATTTTTCCCAACTTTTTTCTACTTAAATCCTTCAATTTACAAGCCTAATCCGAACAAAATAGCATAGGAACAACTTTAATAACTCGAGAACTTACCTCCACCGAAGACCCACGAATTCTCTCTTCAAAATGCCTTCAAATGAGTTCCAACCGCATGCAATAATGGTGAAATAACTAAAATTTCACGGAGACTTCTTTTATACTGTTCTGCCTAGAAATTCCGCACATGCGTACCCTTAATCGCACCTACGGACCCGCACCTGCGGTCCCAGGTGCGCACCTACGACATCCCATTAACAGACCAATTCTCGCACCTACGACCTATTCTCCACACCTGCGGCTTCGCAGGTGCGGCCAACTCTTCGCACCTGTGGACTCCTCCTGCCTAGCCTCCCTTCGCACCTGCGCATGGCCTTTCGCACCTGCGATGTCGCACCTGTGGCTACACATCCGCAGGTGCGGCCAACACCATAAACTTACACCAGCAGCCATTTGCTGCATTTTCTTAAGTTCAAAACTCTACCAACCATCCGAAATCAATCCCGAGCTCCTCGGAGCCCCGACCAAACATACCAACACACCCCATACCATTATTAAAACTTATTCGTGCCCTTGAATCACCAAAAACAACAGGAAAACACCAAAATTACATCAAATTCAAGCCTATGAACTTTGAAACTTCCAAATTTTGCCAACGATGCCGAAACTAACCAAAATACCTCTTATTGACCTGAAATTTTGCACACATACCCAAAATGACATTATGGACCTCTTCCAAATTCCGGAATCCCATTCCAACCCTGACATCCTATTTTCCATTGCCGACCGGAAATCGCCAAAAACTAACTTTCGCCAATTCAAGCCTAATTCTACACCGGACATCAAAACTTCATTCCGAACACACTCCTAAGTTCCAAATCACCTAATGAAGCTATCTGAGCCGTAAAATTTGCATTCCGAGGTCATTCACAAATAAGTCAACTCTCAGTTGACTTTTTCAATATTTAGGTTACTTTAGGAGACTAAATGCCTCAATTCTCACCATGACCACTCCGAACCCAAACCAACTGATCCAACACAACATAAACAGGCTAAGCAATATATGATAACTCAAAAATGGGGGAAATGGGGTAAATCTCACGGAACGACCGGTCGGGTCGTTACAAATGTAACGTTACAATGAATCAACCGTAACTGTTGAGTGAATGTTGTGTAACGTATGGATCTCTAATTTGAAGATCTCTGAATCTGCCCTTTATTCTGTCCAAATACACTTTTGACCGTGTATCTTCATCTTCTCAATCAGGTTGAGACTTCCGTAGCTAATTAACCCATGGATGTGATTTGTCGTGCCTCTTTGCCTCGTACCTCTTCTTAGAGTCCCGTCCAGTTGTCGTGTCGTCATTGCTCCACGTAGACTACTTAGTCATCAATATTTATTACACGTGTGAAGCTCTTCTTTTACCAATACAAAACTCATTACTAACCCTCAGACTGCAGGACAAAACTTCAGCACGTTCAATCTGAAGTTTTAGCACATGAACTATATAACTTCAGCATTTTTATTCCAAAGTTATTATGGGAAACTCATTGCTAACCCTCAGACTGCAGGGCAAAACTTTAGTTATTTTTTAACTAAAGTTTGGTTATTTTTTAACTTGATGCTTATCTTTGGTTATTTCACCTACTTCATCTTACATTTAAATTTGTCTGACCATATAGTAAATGAGCTAAAAAGTTACTTTTTCATTTACAAATAATAAATGAAGAATTTGAATATTTGAATATTTGAAAAATTTTCAACCTGAAGTTATTTTTTTACTATAGAAAAACTGTGGGCTTATTAGGCTAAAGTTATATTTCTTTTCGCATTTACCACCTACTTGTTTTGTTTTACCACCTACTTATCTTGTTACATTCAATTTCTCTGAACATAAAACAGTAAATAGACCTGAAAAGTTACTTTTACATATATAGATATTAATTTGATTAGGTGCACTCTTTGGCTATATTAATAATCTCTTCACTTAAGAATTTCATAGTCATCCATAGACTTCTATCATATTTCTTTAAATTTATATTCATCCTTAGCCTTTTAGCTTTTTTTAAAGAAACAATGTCTGGTGCTAGCGGAAGTAGGAAGCTTACAATGGATGAAATTATGCAGAAGTGGGAGAGTTTGAAGTCTGATTGGAACAGTAACGTACCGACGGCTAATCTTATGCAGAAGTGAGATCAAATAAAGGCTGATTGGGAAAGAACCTGACCACAGTTTTTTGCCGATGAATCATTCCAGAATAGGTTGAACCTCGAACGCACTTGTGAAGGTTATTCAACCTCATTTGAAAAGGTTGTCCAGCAGTTTGATTGTTTTAAGTTTCCCATCTGGGACGACTATACCAAGCTGCAAAACAGCTTGAAGAGTCTTCTTTATCTTATGGACAGAGTAATAGTTGAACAAAATCACTTGTGTGCTGAATTCAACAAGTTGAAGAGTGATCTCATTGGACTTTGTGGTCTTTTGCCCGAGTATCCTATAGTTATCTCTGATTCAGATGATGATGAGATATATCGAGAAATTGACGAGTATTGTTATGATGATGGTGATGATGCTTAGTTTTTGTAATTTTTTTTTTATGTTTTTCTTTTGTGTTTTTTGTTAATATTTTTATGTCTCTTCTTTTTGTTTTGTCAATATTTTGATGATGGCCGTGTTTTGTTAATGTTTATGTTGTTATATAAATGAAAATCTTGTCATGTTTTTTGTGTATAATTTTTTAAATTTTGAAGGTTGCATTCTGATTTTAATGTAATAACATAGTATGTCAACATAAAACTTCATGCCCTATAAGCTGAAGTTAGCACATATAAGTTAGAAACTTGAACCTTTTATGCTTAAGTTTTGTCCAGCAGTCTGCAATTTTTGTAATGATTTTTTTCGAACTTCGGAGAGAATATGTTGAAGTATTTAGTTCATTTTCTAAAACTTCAGTCTAAAGATACTGAAGTTTCGTTATACATGTGTTTTTTTGTGTGTTGTGTGTGTATGTGTATGTGTGTGTGTGTGTGTTAAAGATATGTATTTCACTTACAGTTTTTTTTCGCTGAAGTTATTGCATACTTTTTTAAAATGCAACCAAACATGTAAGCCGCGGAACAAAAATGAGTGGTTTGTACTTCAAGCAATATATAAAAGAGTATTTTTCAATCCAAGAGCTTATTTTTTTTATTCCTAAGAAAACAATCACATTTCACATATATCATTCAATAATGAAAGTCTAAATTCAGACCAAGGATTATTGAACGTTGGAGTATTTTTCAGCGTGTTTCTTGGAATATGCATGAGGTGCTGGAGAAGACAAGCAAGTTGTTCTGTGATGCCCAATTTTTTTACAGCGACTGCATTTGGTAGACTTCAATGTACTGATTCAGTCGCAGGGATATGCCTCTTCTTTTGTCTTCTTCCTTGTAAAATCTCTATATCGGGAGGTTTTATGATCTCAGATTCTACATTTTGTGGAATATCTCATGAATTTTGATCTCCCATGGTATTCACATGTCCTTTATATGTTTTGAACCATGTTTCCTTTGAATACCATTTTGAGCAGTAATTAGATTTCTGCAAATATCTCTTATTAATAGCAGCAATTGCGTGTGGACAAGGCAATTCATCAATTGGAATTCTAAGCAGTCACAAGTTCTCTTCTTTAAGTTCACAGTGAAATCTATTCCTTCACTATTTATTCTAAACTATATTGAATCAAGGTTGAACACCTAAGAGGTAATAAAAAAGTAAGAAAAACTATATTAGTGTATAATTGCTTCAAAAAGAAAAAGTATGAAGTTTTTTATATGTAAGCAGTAAATCACTACAGCAAATATAAAAAGCTAAAGTGATTATGCATAGTAAATTACTTCAGAGAAAACACGTTGAAGTAAATTCTGAAGTTAATAAATATACTCACAAACATTTTGCAAGCCAAGTCCATCTTCTTATTCATCTCTTCTTCTGCCCATATTAATACTTTGTGAAAAGTTTCATGTTCTTTTTTTCTCCATTTGTAAAACCACTCTCCCAACTTTTCTTGGATGAAATCTAACATGCTTAAAATAGGCATCTCTCTCGCTTTTAGTAACACGGAATTCAATGATTCTACCATGTTTGTTGTCAGCATATCATAACGTTGTCGTGGGAACCACGATCGAGCCCATCTCTCTGGCGGCTCTTCCATTATGTAATTATATATTTTCTTGTCAACACTTTTGATTTGGCACATTAACTGATTAAATATTCATATTTGTATGACCTTGCAGCGCTTTGAAAAAGATTTATTACTGTGGCTTATGCATGTCTTTGCTTTAAATTTTTCTCAAAGTGATAGAGGAAGATACCACGGTGAGCTTTAGGATAAACTTTTCTAATCCCATTTGCGATCGATCGGTTTCTATCTGATAAGAGAATCAGTTCGCGATGGACTTGAATTACTCTTCTCATTTCCCCGAAGAACCAAATGTATGCATCATTATTTTCTGAATCTGCCACACCAAAAGATAGAGGAAAGATTTGATTGTTTGCATCCTTTGATACAGCAACAAATAGAACGCCACGATATTTTGACTTTAAAAACGTTGCATCTACTGCAATCACGGGTCTACAGTAGCACCAACCAACTATTGATGCCGCAGGAGTAAAGAACATGTAAGCAAATTTGTACAGTGAAACACAAAAAAACAAATCATAAGGTGTGAAGCTTTTCAAATAGGAACATTTGAAACTTAAGGCTGATGGTTAGTATTGTTTTTCTTACCAATTCTGCTCATCTCTTTTTATGCTAGTGCACGTCCCTGGGTTACTATGCACCATCATGTGTAGGTATGAAGGAAGAATCTGGTAGTTCTCTTCCGGTGTTCCCCTTATGCAAGCAATAGCTTTTTGAATATTGCCATGCCTTGTGATATCCAATGTCAATTACAAATTTCTTTTTCATTTTATTTTCTACAAAGGCTGGTGTAACCTCAATCTTTTTATCTCGAACATGTTCTAAAATTTGTTCACTTATAAAATTTGATGCAGCATGCTTCTGATCGCATTTTCTTGCATCAACCGAGCATTCATGGTTATTATGATATTTTATCACCCTGAAAAGCATGAAATTTTTTATTCTGGTAGCATGTACATTCCAACCATAATTATCCATAATGCATTTCAGCTCGTATCTCTTTGAACATGATCTAACAGCAGTGAATTCAACTTTTCGGTTTATCTCCAAGCTGCAGAAAAATTTAGCCATGTTCTTCTTGTTCTCAAAAATTGATCCTACTCTTACTTCCTCATGCAATGCATCGTGCCTAAGTATTTTACATGGTGGAGATTCTTTCAACTTTCTCCTCACTATTTTTCTTGATTTCTTAGAAGCAGTAGAAGTTTCAGCAACCTATGTAATTGTATCTGATCTTATCGGTATAAATTCCGTGTTTTCTTCATCTTCGTTGTTGCTTATCATTGTAGAAGGAAACAAAAAACTTTGTTAGATTGTGTGTTGGTTGTCTATTTGCATTTTTAGTTGTCCTTATTCTTCTTGGTCATCAACAAACTGGTATAAATCTATTGTAGCGGCGGGTAATTGTTGCAACATTCTATATTCTGAAGCAGTTGTAATGTTAGAAGGTTACTTCCATTATTGGTTGTTCTAGTTCATGTTGATATTCAGCAAATTGTTCTGAATCTATTGTATATGCAAGAGATGGTTTGAATGTTGCAGATTCTGAAGCACCTATACTTTCAGAAATGGGTTGTATTTGTTTGATGATAAAATGTCAATTCTTGTAGGCTGAATCAATTATTAGCAAATTTATACAGGTACTGAGTTCTTCATCTGAAGTTACAAGCATCCCTTTGCTTGTATTTAGTTTGATATCAAACCATAACTTTAGTGAATATCTAGTTGAATCAATAATGTAACTTCACTAATTTTCTTCAAGAAAATATTGAAAGATACTTGTTTATTAAGCAAGTTTTGTATCATGATCCAAGTATTTGAAATCAAAAGTCCACCTCCCATTGAAAGTAATAACAACGCAAATCGAACTCATCCTGCAGAAGCATGTTTAGTGACAAGTATTAGGAAACTGAACAAAAGAATTTAATTATGAAGTTCATAAAAAATTCATTAGAAAATTACATACTGCAGGAGAAAAACTTAAGCACGTTTAAGCTGAAGTTTTAGTAAATGTACTAGAACATTTCAGCTTGTTTATACTGAATTTTTCGAAAAAAAAGCTCATGAAAAAGTTGTTTAATGCAGGACAAAACTTAAGCATGAACTAAATTTAACTTCAGCATGCAGGAGAAAATTACATAGTGCGGGAGGAAAACTTCAGCAGGTTTGTCCTGAAGTTTTTACAAATGAACTAAACTACTTCAGCATCTTCAACTGAAGTTTCGGAAAAAGCTCATGACAAAACTATTGAATGCATGACAAAACTTCAGCATATATTTAGCGCTGAAGTCTTAGCAAACGAACTAAAAAATTTCAGCTTGTTTATACTGAAATTTTTGGGAAAAAAAGCTCATGAAAAAGCTGTTTAATGCAAGACAAAACTTAAGCACGTTTTGGTATGAACTTTTAGCAAATGAACTAAATTTAACTTCAGCATGCATTAAATAAAATTCACTAGAAAATTACATAGTGCAGGAGAAAAACTTCAGCAGATTTGTCCTGAAGTTTTTACAAATGAACTAAACAACTTCAGCATCTTCTGTTGAAGTTTTGGAAAAAGGTCATGACAAAATTATTGAATCCAGGATAAAACTTCAGCATATTTTAGTGCTGAAGTATTAGAAAATGAACTAAAAAACTTCAACTTGTTTATACTGCAAGGAAAAGACTTCAGCGGTTTGGTGTGAAGTTTTAGCAAATTATGTAAAAACTCAGCTTGTTTAATATCATGCTTTAGAAAACAAACCAAAAACTTCAACATGTTTGTCCTCATGACAAAACTGTTAAATGCCTATTCTTCATGCATTTAACAATATCCATAAGCAAGAATTTTTAGCTTTTACATTAAATTATAGCTTGACTTTAGAATTCAACGTGAAAAAAATTTATTCTATATCTTTCTTGCAAATTTTTTGAAGATCTATTAGTGAAAAGTTCATGTTTCATCCATCAAACAACTTCATGCAAGTGTGATTAAAATATATGAGTTGACTGAATTAAAACTTAAAAATCATGATGAATTACATATATCATGAAGATCAATCAGTTTCAAAAACTAATTTGAATTCTGAAGATGAATCGCAATATTTACAATGTATTTTGTAATTTGGAATTTGGAACTTGAATCTGGTTTCGTGATTATGGCGGATGCGAGAGGAGATCTGAGGAGGGACGGAGTGATGGAGGAGAAACCATAAAGTGATTTATGTGTGATGCATCTTTTATATGTTTTTTCAAGGGTATAATGGTCATATTATTATAGATGTTTTGTCAGTTGGTTACCTGTAACGATCCGACCGGTCATTTTGAGAATTTAAGCTTCATTCAGCAGCATAAGGCTTTGAGCATCTTCACATTTTGTATATCGACCTGCGTGCATGGTTGGATTCAGTTAGCGGATGATTCGGAGTCGAATTGGAGGAAGGATTCTAGTTTTGGAAGCTTAAGCGGTGAAATTTGACCAGAATTTGACTTTAGTGTAAGCGGCTCCGAAATAAGCTTTGGATAATATCAATAGCTCCGTATGGTGATTTTGGACTTAGGCGCGCGTCGGGATTCGGATTTGGAGGTCTGTAGGATAATTTGAGGCAATTCGGCGAAAGTTGAAAATTTTGAAGTTTGGGAAATGGAGAAGTTTGACCCACGTTTGACTTTTTTGATATCGGGGTCGAAATGCGACTACGAGAGTTGGTGCAGCTCCGTTATGTATTTTGGGACTTGTCTGCAAAATTTGGTGTCATTGCGGGTTTGTTTGATTGGTTTCGGCACGAGTTTTTGAAGTTGGAAGTTCATAGTTCGATTCATGGCGCGACTTGAATTTTGGCGTTGTTTGATATGATTTAATACCTCGAGCGAGTCTGTGTTAGGTTATGAAACTTGTTTGTGTGTTTATACGGGGTCCCGAGGATCTCGGGTGTGTTCTGGATGGGCTACAGGTCATTTTTCCCTAATTTTGAACTGTTGTTTCTGGTGTCTGAAGTTCCCTTCCGCGATCTCATAGTTCCAGTTGCGATCGCGTAGTGTAATGTCGACCTTCCATAATTTCCTTCATCGCATTCGAATAGTTAGGTTCGCGATCGCGAACATATAATTTCTTCTGAAACGCGTTCGCTTCTAAATGTCCGCGATCGCGTAGTATTAGCCTTGCTCGAACCCCAACTTGTTCTTCGCGTTCGTGTCACTGAGTATGAGATCGCGTAAGCTTAGTCCACTAGTATCTGCATTCGCATCACCTTGTTTGCAATCGCGTAGGCTTCCGCCTCTTCTATTTCGCGTTCGCGAGCGTGTCTTCGCATTCGCGAAGTCAACCTGGAAAGCCTTCCTTTTTCTTCTTCGCGATCGCAAATGATGTTCCACGATCACGATTCATTGAACGCCTGGGCAGAATATAAATCTTCAAATCGAGGGTTAGGCAATTTCTATCATATTTTGACTTGTAGAGCTCGGTTTTGAGCGATTATTGGTGGGTTTTTCAAGCAATTTGATTGAGTAAGTGTTCTTCACCTAGAATTAAATATACTCCATCATTTTATCCTTTTTTTGTCATTGAATTTGTGTTTTTAATAAGGAAAATGTTGGTTTTTGAAGAAAAATTTCTAAAATGAAAAATCATGATTCGAGAGGCGAAATAGTATCGGAATTTGATAATTTTTGTATGGTTGAACTCATATTGGAATGGGTGTTCTGATTTTGTAAAAATTTATCGGGTTCCGAGGTGCGAGCCTGGGGTCGACTTTTGGACCGATTTTTAGAATTTGATAAAGGTTGAGGCTTTATGATCCGAAATAGTTTCTTATGTGTAATATTTATGTTTTGAAGTTGTTTCAGTTAGTTTTGAGCCGTCCGGAGGCCTTTTCACCTGAGAAATCCATTTTTGAGTATCGGGTTGTCGTCTTTGAGGTAAGTATCTTGCCTAATCTTGTGTGGGGAAACTACCCTTTAGGATTTGAGTCTTCTGTGTTGATTGTAGTCCTTGTACGCGAGGTGACGAGTGCGTGCTCAGACTTATTTGTAGCAGTTGGCCTTTTAGGGAACTTAGGTTCTTATATTCACTGAGTATGAATTTGTTCTTGATATGATTGAGTTCCAAATCTCTGGTATCATCTTTACTTGTCTAATTTAGAAATTGCTTGCTTTTTTATTCACTCCTATTGCCTATTTGACTCCAAATTGACTAAATTGAAGATTTCATCCCTTTTTACTATCATGCTATATCTTCATAACTACTTATCTCTATTTGTAATTTTCATCACCACCCTATAATTGTTTAGTCTTAATCAAAGTTATGGTTACCTTCCTGTTGCTTAACCTTAAGTGAAATTGTTGAATATCCTCGAAATTTGCTCAACCTTAAAGGTGGTTTAGATATCTTATATCTTAGTTGACTTGCCCTTATTTGAAATTTCCGGATTCATGTTAATTTCTTGTTGTCAAATCGCGCAATTGGGTACGATTGTTACATGCCATTTTCTTCCTTGTTGAGATGTCCTTATTACGCCTTGTATTCTTTGTTGTGCTTATTCCTTGTGAACTAGACTTGCCTTTATTTTGATCGAAGGTTCTTGAGTTGATGTTTTTACCGTATCTTGTATTATTGTCATTTTGTTGTTATACTTGTTGTGGTGATGCACGAGGTTTCTGCCGTGCGATTGTTGATATGGGGACTTGCACGAGGTTTCTGTCGTGCCGTGTTTTCTATTTATAATGCACATGCAGCGTGAAAAGGTGGTATATATATATATATATATATATATATATATATAT
>ML368289.1:1793-24764 GCA_005239525.1 Nicotiana knightiana | reverse complement strand
TGTTACTATTGATATTTGTACATGCGGCGTGACAAGGTGGGATATATATATATATATATATATATATATATATATATATATGTGGGGGGGGGGGTTGCGCATGTGGGGAGACAAGGTGGGAACATTGTTGTGTGCGTGTGGTGAGAAAAGACGGGCACTCATTTGACTATTGCACATATGGCGAGACAAGGTGGGCTGGGTCAGGGGTTGTTTGTGATACTTGTGTTGGCCTGGGGGCATTCTTTGTTTGTTGACACTGTGTAATTGTACACTTACTGTGTGAGTTTATTCGTGTGGAAATTATGAGAAAATAATTTACGTGTTGCCCCTTTTCTTTCCTTATGCTTATTGGCTATTGAATCATGTTAGGACACCTGCACAATATACACGCAGTGAAGCACTATTATCAAATTAAGGATTTTCCTTGTTGTTGTTGTTGAGTATAGATACTGTCGTTGTACTTACCATATAAGTGGGAATGACCCCAAATGGAACGTGAGTCATCCGTGCAGTTATTACTTGAAATGGGGGCACGAGATGCCAATGTTAGGGTTCAGCTACTGGGACCCGTGAGGGGTGATTTTGTCCGAGGTTCGGTACCTCGTGGAGATGACTAAGAACTTGATGTAAAAGTAGTCGAAATTGTTGAGTCCTTACTTGTTCTTGTTGTATATTTACATTCCGGATTTATTTGTGTTCACTTAATCTTTGTTTTATATTTATACGTGTTCATCTCTTAGACCAGTGGGCGTCCTGACTAGTCCTCGTCACTACTTCACCGAGGTTAGTCTTGATACTTACTAGGCACCGCTATGGTGTGCTCATACTACTCTTCTGCACATTTTTGTGCAGATTCTAGGTTTTTTTGTAGCCGGACGATTGATAGTTAGCAGCACAGTTGTTATTGAGGAGACTCAAGGTAAAACCGCTACAGCGTTTGCGGGTTTCAGAGTCACTGTCGTATTCTCTTTTGTTCATACACTGTTGTACTTAATTATGAACAGTTGTATTTAGGAGTTATAGTGTGAACTTCTTTCAAGCTTATGACTTATGCTACCGGCTTTTGGGAATGTGTTCATTGCATATTGAATTCTTTTCAGAAAGTATTAGATTTTATATCGTTTTACTATTATTCCGTAAATGTTAGGCTTACCTAGTCCTTAAGACTAGGTGCCATCACGATACCCAACGGAGAGGAAATTTGGGTCGTGACAGGGTGGTATCAGAGCTCTAAGTTTATAGGTGCTACGAGGCATAAGCGAGTTTAGTAGAGTCTTGCGGATCGGTACGGAGACGTCTGTACTTATCTTCGAGAGGCTACCGAACTATTAGGATAACTTCACTTCCTTCGTTCCTATCGTGCAAGTTTATTGATATTGAAGCTTGAAAAATTTATCATTCCATTCTCTCACAGATGGTGAGGACGCGATCTGCAGATCCTGATGATGTTACCCCCAGAGCAGGTGTCGCCAGGGACAGGGAAAGAGGTCGACGAGGGGCACGTGACGCAGCTAGAGCAGCGATCGGGGAGCCGACAGTAGTCCTAGTTGGGGGGTCGGTACCATAGGCGCCTGTTGTTACCCCCGGACTTCAGGAGACTTTAGCACAGTTCCTGAGCATTTTTGGTACATTGGCTCAGGCGGGGTTGATTTCGGTCGCACCAGCTACCTCATAGACCGGGGGAGGAGTTCAGACTCCCGCCGCCCACACTCCAGAGCAGTGAGATCATATTGGTCAGGCCCCAAGTTCCATGGCAGCACAACCTGTGGTCCCCATTCATCCCGTGGTTAGGGCAGTAGCATCTGAGGAAGAACAGCTTAGACTTGAGAGGTACAAGAAGTACCACCCTCCTACCTTCAGTGAATTAGCGACAGATGATGCCCAGGGTTTCCTGGAGGAGTTTCATAGAATTCTTCGTACTATGGGTATTGTGAAGACCAGCGGGGTTGCTTTTGTTACATTTTAGCTCAGGGGAGCGGCTTATCAGTGATGGCGGGCATATGAGTTGGGTAGCCCGGCCGAGTCATCTTCACTTACATGGAGTCAGTTTTCAAAGATGTTCTTGAGAGAGTTTACTTCAGTCCCTCTAAGATGCATGGCGCGCAGAGTTTGAGCAGCTGCGCCAGGGCACTATGTCAGTATCAGAGTATGTCGCCAGATTCAGTGATTTGGCCAGACATGCACCTACCTTGGTCGGTACAGTTAGAGATCGGGTCCGTAGATTTATTGAGGGGCTCAGGCGTGATATTCGGTTCAGCATGGCTCGGGAGTTAGAGTCGGATGTTTCATTTCAGCAGGTAGTAGGGATTGCTCGTCGAGTTGAGAGCATGTGGGATCGTGAGAGAGATGACAGGCGGGACTATGAGAGAGGTGACAGGCGGGGCTAAGAGAGGGAGAACCTGCGAGGCCAGGAGAAAGAGGGAAGAGAGGTGAGGAGGCCTCGTAGGCCAGAATATCTGTTGGTCCATATTTTGGAGATAGGGTACGACATGGTAGAGGTTTTGTGGGCCAGCCAGTTCAGTTTGCACTTTCGGCTTAGCATAGTGTTTCAGGTGCTCATGGGTCTCCGAGTACTCGTACTGCACAGCTTCCACAACCACGTCAGCAAAGAGGTTGTTTTGAGTGTGAAGATATCATCCACATGGTGAGATATTGTCCCAGGCTCCGGACAGATGTGTCGCAGCGGGGTATTCAGGCGAGTAGGGGGCACCCAAGAGGGGGAGGCCCGGCCCCTTTATGTGTTCCATATAGAAGGCTGGAGGCCGTTGTGCCAGATGTTATCATACAGGTATGTTTTGATCTGTTACATAGGGGCACCATTTGTATTTCATATATGTTTCTACTTGTCGAGACGATTTTCCTTATTTGTTGTTCCACTTATGGATGAGTTCCATGATTAGCACTCTGTTTATGTGTTTGCCCTGATGGGAGAGTATATGAGTGGTAGCCCGTGTCTATCATTGTTCTTATTCATCATTGAGAGTGGTGAGACTAGAAGTGAGCCCTTGTTTTTCATCATGGTAAGCTTGATGTGATTTTTCCTGCGTATTTTGGTTACAAGTTGTGATTCGATACTCTACCGGGGTGAGAGTTCAGTGAGTCTTGTGATTTTATTGGCATAGCCGAGTTGGTGGAACATTTCCATTGGTATAATATATATTCGATATGTGATTTAGAGTTGAGGGTGAGACCCTCGTGATTTCGTGTGTTTTGGTGTGTTCAAATCGGGTTGTGTACCGCGATAGAAGTTATATCAGGATGGGATCTTTGTGATTTGTCCATGTGCTTTAATTCTTTCCTTGTAATATTATTTTATAGGTTAGTATTGATAGAGGTTTGTACCTGTCGGGCTTGTTTGGTAGTTCCCTTATGTGTTTCTCTTTTCATGTTCAGTCATTTTCGTTCTGTGCTTCTTGAGTTTTAGCTTGCGGAGTGTGTGCGCGGTGGTGTTAGTTGTGTCTTGGTGATTCGGGTGTCTAATTATGAGGTCTTCGTGTTTCTTGCATCATTATCAGTGTTATGGAGGTTTGAAATGGAGTTCTTTCAGATATAATGCTAATTACCAATGCAGGGTTGATTTTGGGCAGCTATTGTGATCAGAAGTGTTATTAAAGGCCTACATGTGGTGTGTTATGTTGTGTGGTAGCGCCTTGTGGGTGTAGGCATGTGTTGATGCAGCTGGTTGAGGCTGATACCGTATATGGATTTAGAATCAGGCCATTGGGGAATATATGGAAGGTGAGAAATTGAGGTATGAGGCTTGTCGGTGGTGGTAGGAAGGCTAAATTGCAGTTGAGATGGTGTCATCAGGATTATGTGGATTGGGGTGACGTGGGATCACCCGCGGTGTATATTTGAAGTGTGCATTCAGTGATTTGAAGACTTCGAGGTGATTCTTGGCACGTTCGAGGACGAACGTTTATTTTAAGAGGGGGAGAATGTAACGACCCGACCGGTCGTTTTGAGAATTTAAGCTTCGTTCGGCGGCATAAGGCTTTGATCAGCTTCACATTGTGTATATCGACCTGTGTGCATGGTTGGATTCATTTACCGGATGATTCGGAGGCGATTGGAGGAAGGATTCTAGTTTTGGAAGCTTAAGCGGTGAAATTTGACCAGAATTTAACTTTTGTGTAAACGGCTCCGGAATAAGTTTTGGATAATGTCAACAGCTCTGTATGGTGTTTTTGGATTTAGGCGCATGTCCGGATTCGAATTTGCAGGTCCCTAGGATAATTTGAGGCAATTCGGCGAAAGTTGAAAATTTTGAAGTTTGGGAAATGGAGAAGTTTGACACACATTTGACTTTTGTGATATCGGGATCGGAATGCGACTCCGAGAGTTGGCTCAGATCCGTTATGTATTTTGGGACTTGTCTGCAAAATTTGGCGTCATTCCGTGTTTGTTTGATTGGTTTCGGCACGAGTTTTCGAAGTTGGAAGATTTGGAAGTTCATAGTTCGATTCATGGCGCGATTTTCATTTCGGCGTTGTTTGATATTATTTGTGACCCCGAGCGAGTCTGTGTTAGGTTATGAAATTTGTTTGTGTGTTTAGACGGGGTCCCGAGGATCTCGGGTGTGTTCTGGATGGGCTACGGGTCATTTTTCCCTAATTTTGAACTGTTGTTTCTGGTGTCTGAAGTTCCCTTCCGCGATCGCATAGTTCAAGTTGAGATCGCGTAGTGTAATTTCGACTTCCATAATTTCCTTCATCGCATTCGCATAGTTAGGTTCACGATCACGAACATATAATTTCTTCTGTAACGCGTTTGCTTCTAAATGTCCGCAATCACGTAGTGTTAGCCTTGCTGGGAACCACAACTTGTTCTTCGCGTTCTCGTCACTAAGTATGTAATTGCGTAAGCTTATTCCACTATTATCTGCGTTCGCGTCACTTTGTTCGCGTTCGCGTAGGCCTCCGCCTCTTCTATTTCGCGTACGCGAAGTACAACCTGGGCAGCCTTCCATTTTCTTCTTCGCGATCGCAAATGATGTTCCGCGATCACGATTCATTAAACGCCTGGGAAGAATATAAATCTTCAAATCGAGGGTTAGGCCATTTCTATCATATTTTGACTTGTAGAGCTCGGTTTTGAGCGATTATTGGTGGGTTTTTCAAGCAATTTGATTGGGTAAGTGTTCTTTACCTAGAATTAAATATATTTTCATGATTTTATCCTTGTTTTTGTCATTGAATTTGTGTTTTTAATAAGGAAAATGTTGGGATTTGAAGAAAAATTTCTAAAATGAAAAATCATGATTCGAGGGGCGAAATAGTATCGGAATTTGATAATTTTTGTATGGTTGAACTCATATTGGAATGGGTATTCGAATTTTGTAAAAATTTATCGGGTTCCGAGGTGCGGTCCTGGGGGTCGAATTTTGGACCGATTTTTAGAATTTGATAATGGTTGAGGCTTTATGATCCGAAATAGTTTCTTATGTGTTTTATTTATGTTTTGAAGCTGTTTCAGTTACATTTGAGCTGTCCGGAGGCCATTTCACCCGAGAAATCCATTTTTGAGTACCGAGTTGTCGTCTTTGAGGTAAGTATCTTACCTAATCTTGTGTGAGTGAACTACCCTTTAGGACTTAAGTCTTTTTTATCGATTATAGTCCTTGTACGTGAGGTGACGAGTGCGTGATCAGACTTATTTGTAGAAGTTGGCCTTTTAGGGAACTTAGGTTCTTATATTCACTGAGTATGAATTTGTTCTTGACATGATTGAGTTCCAAATCTCTGGTATGATCTTTACTTGCCTAATTTAGAAATTGCTTGCTTTTTTATTCACTCTTATTGCCTATTTAACTCCAAATTGACTAAATTGAAGATTTCATTCCTTTTTACTATCATTTTATATCTTCATAACTGCTTATCTCTATTTGTAATTTTCATCACCACCCTATAATTGTTTAGTCTTAATCAAAGTTATGGTTACCTTCTTGCTGCTTACCCTTAAGTGAAATTGTTGAATATCCTCGAAATTTGCTCAACCTTAAAGGTGGTTTAGATATCTTATATCTTAGTTGACTTGCCCTTATTTGAAATTTCCAGATTCGTATTAATTTCTTGTTGCCGAATCGTGCAATTGGGTACGATTGTTACATGTCATTTTCTTCCTTGTTGAGATGTCCTTATTATGCCTAGTATTCTTTGTTGTGCTTATTCCTTGTGAACTAGCCTTGCCTTTATTGTGATCGAAGGTTCTTGAGTTGATGTGTTTAACGTATCTTGTATTATTGTCATTTTGTTGTTATACCTGTTGTGATGATGCACGAGATTTCTGTCGTGCGATTGTTGATATGGGGATTTGCACAAGGTTTCTGTCATGTCGTGTTTTCTATTGATAATGCACATGCGGCGTGACAAGGTGGAATATATATATATATATGGGGGGGTTTGCGCATGTGGCGAGACAAGGTGGGAACATTGCTGTGCGCGTGTGGCGAGACAAGGCGAGCACTCATTTGACTATTGCACACGTGGCGAGACAAGGTGGGCTGGGTCAGGGGTTGTTTGTGATACTTGTGTTGGCCTGGGGGCATTCTTTGTTTGTTGACACTGTGTAATGGTAGACTTACTGTGTGAGTTTATTCGTGTGGAAATTGTGAGAAAATAATGTACGTGTTGCCCCTTTTCTTTCCTTATGCTTATTGGTTATTGAATCATGTTAGGACACCTGCACAAGTATACATGCAGTTAAGCACTATTATTAGATTAAGGATTTTCCTTGTTATTGTCGAGTATAGATACCCTCGTTGTACTTACCATATAAGTGGGAATGACCCCAAATGGCACGTGAGTCATCCGTACAGTTATTACTTGAAATGGGGGCACGAGATGCCAATGTTAGGGTTCAGATATTAGGCCAACCCGTGAGGGGTGATTTTGTCCGAGGTTCGGTACCTCGTGGAGATGACTAAGAACTTGATGTAAAAGTAGTCGAAATTGTTGAGTCCTTACTTGTTCTTGTTGTATATTTACATTCTGGATTTATTTATGTTCACTTACTCTTCGTACTATTTTTACGATTTTTTCGCTATTACTTGTTATTCTTTTCCTTATTGAATTTACTGTATTGTTAGTCCTATTGTGTAGCCCTTATGTAAATGTCATAATCCGTTGTCTTATATTTATACTTGTTCATCTCTTAGACCAGGGGGCGTCCTGACTAGTCCTCGTCACTACTTCACCGAGGTTAGTCTTGATACTTACTGGGCACCGCTGTGGTGTGCTCATACTACTCTTCTGCACATTTTTGTGCAGATTCCCGATTTTTGCGTAGCCGACCGATCGATAGTTAGCAGCGCAGTTGCTATTGAGGTGACTCAAGGTAAAATCGCTACAGCGTTCGCGAGTTTCAGAGTCACCGTCGTATTCTCTTTTGTTCATACACTGTTATACTTATTTCTGAACAGTGGTATTTAGGAGTTATAGTGTGAACTTCTTTAAAGCTTATGACTTGTGCTACCGGGTTTTGGGAATGTGTTCATTGCATATAGAATTCTTTTCAGAAAGTATTAGATTTTATATCTTATTGTTGTTATTCCATAAATGTTAGGCTTACCTAGTCTGGTGCCATCACGATACCCAACAGAGAGAAAATTTGGGTCGTGACATTACCAAATCAATTTTTAAAAATAGGGTACAGGTTAAAAGGTGGCACAAATATAGGGTATGGCTGCAAATAGCCCAAAAAATTAATTCCAAGTGGCGACTCTCTAAATAAAATAATCTCTACTCAAATTTGTCATTTCCAATGGAAAAACTATTTTAACCCAACAATCCATAATACATATCTTTTGGGGTAAAAAAAACAAAGGGGTGTGGCAATATTCTATTAAAATATTATATTCCATAAGAGAATCCGAAATATTTATAGATATTTTTTAAAGAAAATTTTATATAAAATCTTAAAAGTATATATAAAAATTATATATTAATATGTCTGTTTGGTTTCGATTTTTTTACTCAATACAAAATCAAATCAAATCAAACCTAGTCGAATTTTTGATCGATTTGGTTCGTCTTTTCGATTTAGTACGGTTTTTCGATTCGGTTTGTACACCCCTATTTTAGATCCCTATCCGGCTCCGGTTGATTGTAAAGCCCACTAATAATATAATGCAAAAGGGCTTAGATGACATAGAAAAGCTAACTCTTTATACGTGAGTTCGTAGAAATGACACCAGGTAGTCATTTTAAAAGACTGTTATTTAGGAATTAGCCAATGTGTTCTGAATTTCTATTTTTTGGTTCAATTTTTCTGGACGCTAATATCCTGAATTTATGATTATTAGTTCAAATTTTCTTGATAGAATAAGTATTGGTTAATCTCTAAATATTCAATCCTAAGAACGGTTGTTTATGTATTTAATAGTATAGCCGATCTCAAACCCATATTGCAGTAGGTTGACGGTCAAATTATGATAAATCATCTATGTATTGAAAATAAAGCAAATTAAATGTTAGAGAATATTTAAGACCACCACCAACTAGTTCAGGATTGAGCTTAATTTGTTGATTGGTCGACCCCCAAAAAATTAAGAAACTATAGTAACTTTTAGATGAGAATCATCTGTAATAATAGTAAATAAGTAAATTATTTCTTAAGATTGTTGTTACAGAGGATACATAATTGCAAGTTATATTTTTATGTATATATACTGCACGTTAAATCCGAAGAGTAGTCTTAGCGTAACTAGTAAAGTTGTTGCCATGTGACCAGAAGGTCACGGGTTCAAGTTATGGAAAACAAATGCAGGGTAAGGCTGCGTACAATAAACCCTTGTGGTCCGGCCCTTCCCCTGGACACCGCGCAAAACAGGAGTTTAGTGCATCGGGCTGCCCTTTTTATATTATATGACGTTAAATCGCTTGATTTTGTTCGTGTGTTTACTTTTTAATATTTTGATATCTCTTGATAAAATTCTGGCTCCGCTACCTATTAGAAGCAACCATATTACAAGTGATATCTCTTTGAAATGCTCTAGCATTTCCCTTCATCTATCCTCAACTGAAAAATCAGGTTCTACTGGTTTTTGTAATGAACTAATGATTTCTAGTTCTCCCCTCATGCTTCCGCCTTTTCTTTTGCTTGCTGCCAATGTTGCAGCATATGCAGCAAATTCTGAAGCCTTTTGTCCCAAGGATACACTTCTTCGTTCATCGCGTAGCTCAGTAGGAGCATCCGCGGGGTTCTGCTTAGCTTTAAGTAGAGAAGCCTCTTTCCTCCTCTTGTAGCGAAACCACGCTGCTTGTATGAAACATGCAGCCCAAGTCCTCCATTGGTTCGAGTAAAACCTGAATGTATGCCTGAGTTGCTTGCTATGCAGCTTCCGGAACTGTGATGCCACAAATTTTACATCCTCTGCAGTGAGTGCAAACACTTCTACTTCAGTGATCGTTGTCACTGTACGTGTAGAGGACGGGAGGATGATGCTCGGACGAGGGTCTAACGCCCATGTCAGTAGTTCTTCACCACAGAAATCACAAGGACCTAGTTGACATGAATTGAAAAAACCTGTTCTCCCTCCATCAGTAGTGTAAGAATCCAAATGGCCTCTTATAATGAAGTGCATTTCGTTCACAGGATCAGCTTCGCGAACTAGGCAAGTCCCTGCAGTATATAAAAGTGGTTTCAACCTTTCGCATATTGCATCCAAGATACACTCATCCATTTGATCAAATAGAGGTACCTGCCGGATCAAGATTATGAAAATACATTGGTGGAAAGCAGTGGCGGAGCCAGAAATTGTACTAAGAGGTGTCATACATATAGTATATATGCATAAAAATCAATTGACACCACTTAACATAAGGTGGCTCAGCCACTAGAAACCAATAGGGTGTTTATAGAGGAGAAGTTAAGTGATGGAAGAAAATGATACTCACTCGACGAACAAGATCAAGACAAAGATGACGCTTGATGTCCCTTCTGAGATCCACCGGAAGGCTTTTAACAATGGCTTCTTCATCAACGCCTCGAGTTGTCACCCACCTATACAAGTCATATTTGCGCACCCTTTCCTTTAGGTCGTGAGGGAGTTGGCGATGATGCATCCATTCTTCTGTATCTGTCCTCTTTATCCTCCATTCTTCAAGTCTCATAGTAGTTGATTGAAGGAAAGCCTGGTATTGAAAATTTAGGCCATAGAAATGAAACATTTTAAGTACAAGTTTGGCTAAGACTGAAAAACTATGTTCCTTTATCATCCAATGAATTTGTCTGTAACTTACCTGCATATTCCCAATAAGTAAAGCAAAGAGCAATAATCCCAGAATTGCAAGAACAACAGCAAAATTAATTTCATTAATGTCAGTAGTAGTCACAAGATTCTGCCCAAGAGAGCTGCAAAAGTTAATTAAAGAAAGTTAGCATTTAACCAAAGAAAAATTAACAAAGCTTTACCTGCAGTTTGTTACCTTAGGTTCCTTAAACCCCACCAAAAACAGTAAGCGTATTTGTTCAAGAATGATGACTGTGTAACTCTAAAAGTCAGTGCATCATTAAAGATTCCGAATTGGAAGAAATCGCTGCTAGGACCGCATAATGTAGATATATTGCTCCATTGATACCAGGCGATTCTGCTACTAAAATCCTTCCTATGACAGTCAAAATACCAATACTGGCAACCCGGTTGTTGTTGATCGCAAACCTTTTTCCAACACTGTTCTTGTCGTTCCACAGCAAAAAGGTACCAGCAAGAACCCATAACCTATAAAAGATGCATATTCAAAATGGTGGCCAAGTCAACGGTTGAGGCTTCAACAACAACAACAACCCAGTGGAATCCCACGGGGAGGATAGTGTGTAAGCACATCTTAGCCCTAGCCTGGTTGAGGCTTGTCACGGAATAATGGAACTTGATATTTAGTTAATGACAACAAATTTGGTCTACTCTAAAACAACAAGGCATATACTTACATGACTTGCGAGCATGAAGAGCACAAGGTTATAAACCGCCCCCGCCCATGCAGCTTCCACCATTACACCAGTAGTCTTGATAATGTGAGATGAAAGTGAAAAAATCAGGCATAGCCTCAACAGAAACTGAGAAATGATAGTAAAACGCAAGGCGTGTTTTGCACCAATCCTATTCGAACCTCTCAGAGATGGGATTGCAGCCCAAATCAAAACCTGACAACAGTTTTAAGACTAGTTTGGTATGAGATAAGCAAGCATAGGAAGCAGAAAGTAGCATGTGATGTAATTTGTAAGCCTAAAATACATAAAATCTAGCAATTTATCAGTTCATTTTTGGCAAGCAATATCAGAACAGAGGAAATACCAGCAGATCATAACTTTTTCTGCATGAATTTTTACGTAGAATTGTCTTGTAACGACCAAAAGATTCCAAATATCTTATAGAATCTGAGAAAAGACTAAAATAGACTTAGAGGACTAGTTTATACCTGAGGAAGAGGAAGAGTAGCCAAGAGATCAAGCCAAATATCCTTCCGAAGATACCTTGAAGCTATCTTTGAAGAATCAATGACTAGCTCTCCTCGTCCAAAAACGCGAGAGGAAGGTGCAACATAAGCTGTTCGAAACTGAACTAAAATCTGAACCAAATAGAATGCATCTATTACTGATCGAACGATTGTAAGGACTATCTCCATAGAATAACTTGCATCCATGCAGATTTCGTCGTTAACACTTGGTAAATAGAAGAAAAGTGGATCAACAAATAGAGATGTAAGACAAGCAATTAAGAAACACTTGTTCCATATGTTTATGGGACGTCCTCGAGGATCTAATATCTTCCTTTGAATCCCCTCATAGTCCTCTGAAAATACTCTTGAAAGCTTTTTCTTTCGGAACATCTTCATTTTTGGCTCTATTTCTGCCTTCTCCAACTTTGAATTAGACGTTTGTTCGTCATTCTTCATAGATATAGATTTAAGGAATTTTTCCGGCTTGTATGATCCAGATTTTGCAATGTCAATGTCATTTGGAAATCTGATTACAGATTCAAGCTTTCATTAATAATGGAATCTAATACATTTATTTGTGGTGCATAACTCAGGCTCCAATGCATAAAATACAGCATGCCTTTATAGAAGAACTACTACAAAAAATGAGCTGCACTTCTATTTAACAAAATATATACTATATTATAAAAGTGAAGGGGAGCCTTGTCGTAACTGGTAAAGTTGCTTCCATCTGACTAGGAGGTCACGGTTTTGAACCGTGGAAACAGACTCTTGCAGAAATGCAGGATAAGGATGCGTACAGTAGACCCACACCGGCCCTTCGCCGGACCCCACGCATAGCGGGAATTTAGTGCACCGGCAGCCCTTACTATATTATAAAAGTACTTTAGCCACAAATTTAAGGACTGCTCAGATATACCTGACAGATTTTTGTTTAGTAGAAGACATGGTGCTCTGGCTAAACATTTCCTGACCTTAAAGTTGGACTTAATCTGTGTAAGAGTGAAACAACAGTAATTTCAATAATGAACTGATTTACCTATAATATTGACATTGTTTAACTTATTAGTGATGACATCTTTCTTGAATACTGCTTAACTTGAGTAATTATTGACAAATCCAATATTACAAAAGTTACAGGCATTTCAGTAATACTTATCAGATTATAATACAGTTAGACCAAACAGGTAAAATGTTATTAAACAAAAACAAACATTCCACTCTATCCAAACATAGTATTCACAAAATAATACGGTACAACACAATACAGTACAAAACGATACATTATTAAACGATGGGAAAGTGATTAAGAAGTACCAAGATAATACTGGTATACTGCTTCAATCATATCAAATATATTCTTCTCATCCTCAACAGGCCATAGGAGAGTTGCGAGACGACGCTGCACTTAGTAGTGATCATGAGTGGGGGTCTTAGCAGTAATATATCTTTGAATAATACTAAAGAACAGCAGAAGGTATTTCTGGTAGAATATTGCAGCAACCTGTATGTTTGTAAGTTTTGTTTTTGTAGAAAACAACATTTATCAGTCACCTTGTGACCACTGTTATGGATTTTGAACTAGTCCTCATTGCTAAGAATCATGTGAAAGGACTAGCTATTGAATATTGGCATGTCCAGTTGAAGGAATTTTGACTTGAAATTGAATTCTCTCTAATTCTGTTTGATCTTCATTTATATTTACAGAAAAAGACAAAGTAATGGATCCACCAGCCTTTCAAACTATTTATATGGACATAGCATAAGTTGGGAATATCAATTGATTATGTAATTGTGACTGTACAATAGTCTATTAGAGTCAATGAAAAGTGTTCTATTTGACTCAATCCAAGTTACGAAAATGCTTTCACATTTCTTGAAGCGAGGGTCTTCGAAAAATAACCTTTATACCTCCACAAAATAAGGGGTAAGGTCGTATGCACTATCCTCTGTCGTCCAAGACACCACATTGTAGGAATAGGGTCTGTTGTTGTTGAAAATGCTTCCACGTAATAGAGAAGAAATAAGGTAATAGTAGTATTTCTTACTCTTCCTTTTTCTAAATTTATCTTATTTTGAGTAGAAAAACGAATAGATTATATGATCTCATATACTCATTAGCGAGAGGATTAAGTAAGAAATTACTCCTACACTTTTGAATAAGATTAAAACGAAAATGCTTCCAAGATTTCAACATAGCTCATGAATTTTCTTCAGTTTGGATTCCTCTTATACTCCCCTGCTTTATTTGTATGGTAATATTTAACTCGATACAGAGTTTAAGATAATTATTTTGACTTTATATTTTAATGATAGTTGTAAAATATCAAAGCAATAGTTAAAATGTTTGTTCGATTGAAATTAAAGTTATATTTGATATATAGTTATAAAAGTTGTAAAAAATAATGTTACAATATATGAAATGTAGATGAGGTGACTTTAGATATGACTTTAGATTGCCGAACATAATAGACATTGTCTACATTATATTCTTTAGGGGTGTGATCCTTCCCCGAACCCTGCATGAATGCGGGATGCTTTGTGCATCCAACTGCCCTTTTATAGGACATCATCAACTCGGAGAATAATTGAGAGCAAAGATCAAACATGCAACCAATCCAGAATAATAAGTTTATTTTGGACAGCCATTTCCTTGCAAACTAGAAACAGAAATTGTGGGAAATAAAAAGAACACTGGACCATTTGATTAACTTAAGTGACATATGTAATATAAAGACTAAAGAGTGATACACAACCGACGGATAAGATCCAAAAATGAACAACTTTTGGTAATTGACACACAACCGACAGCATTTTTGAAAGATTCGAGCAACATGGATTACCAGAGACCTAAAATGCAGACAGTCTGGGACCTTACCTAGACAAGCAAAACCTGAATTGTGCTATGGATTCTTGTCCCAGCTGTTCAAGAAAATCCCTGCCCTTCAACATTTAGCGCAGGACGTGTTAAAATTTTAAAGACAATTAATTGTTGTAGAGGCATAGCCATTAACACAATTCCTGCAATTCATTGTACAACAAGAATGCTTCTCACTAACATACATTTCAAAGAGTATCAAACTTTTTAACTGTCGTGTCCTTCAACAAGTGATGGATAACATATTACAAGATCAAGAATTTTTCCCGAGGCAATTTCAGAACATACATTACGAAAGCTAATTTACTTGAGAACTCTAGTTAGTCCAGAAGCAGAGAGTAATTTGTCCGCGCAAGTTTGGGGTAGAACTTGCAGATTTACCAACTCATCATTGTTGCAACTATCGTCATCTCCTGGACCCTGTCATGTAATTATACATTCTTATGAGCCGAAATATACCTTTTTGGTTACACTATCGAAACTTAAATGTACAGTCAACTGCACTTGGATTAGTAATCACATGACAATTTGTAAATAGATATTGATGCACCTCCAAGATGGGATCTCAAGGAAAAACTGCAAAAAAAGTTGAACATAAATGTTGTTTACCCCAAGCGTTTTCTCGGTCAAAAAGATGTTGGTTACAACCTTTAGAATTGGCGCCTGGGTGGCCGAGCTTCAGCAGGGCTTACACGGATGGCCCTGCCATTGAGGTCCTACACCACAAAATTCAACATGCTAAGGCAAACAAATATCAATAAAGAAGTAATACAGTATTTACTCGAACCTCATTTTACTAGAAGGAATCAAAAAGAAAATTACAAAAAAGCATGCGAAACCGGTTCAATAATACAACAGTGCAGTATGCGAGAATCAGTTTTGACGGTAAATCACAGATCTTTTTAGTTGAAGACAAGTCAAAGCTAGGAAGACTGAATTTGATAACTACACAATCATGCATATCTAGATCACTATTGCTTTTTGCCAATCGTGGTGTCCAGGCCAGCTTGAGAGAGCCTCGACTAGTTCCGCGGGATACCTGCTATACCTACTATCTCCCACGCAATAGGTACTAGATAACTCTATCCACCAAAGCTTGGACAGATGGAAAGAAATCACCTAGTTTTTTGCCCTCCGCCGGGATTCGAACCTGGGACCTCAAGTTCTCAAGACCACTAGGCCACAAACTTGGGTGCTATCTACATCACTATTTAGAAGACATATATGGCAGGTAAGACTGATCCAGAACGCACCAGGTAGGCAAATACCTAATCGATCTATATATCATATAGTGGAATGACTAATATCATCAATGTGGAAAATTTTAGCTATGAGATACAAGTACATGTGAAACCTAAACCAGGGAACAAAATCAACCTGAACGAAAGATGCGACCGTGTGGAGACACATGTACATACAGGACATAAAGATAGATGCACAATTTAACTGAGTAAGAAAATACTTACAACTCCATCCAAGCTTTCAATTGCATTGTTGACCTCCTCAGCAGTACTGTACGTTACAAATCCAAAGCCCCTTGATCTACCACTATCCCTATCATAGACTACTTTGGCATCCACAACCTTACCTTGCTCACTGAATAAGGTCTCAAGTGCATCTTGGTCAACACCCCACGCGAGGTTTCCAACATAGACTCTATTGGAGCTATCAAAACTTCCCCCACCCCTGCCTCCACGGAAAGAAGAATTCTCCCTGAAAGAAGAATTCTCCCTTCTCTCTGGTGGTGGCCCAGCATTCACCCTTAGTGCCCTCCCGTCAAGTTCCTGCCATAAGATTCAAACCATTTGCTTAAACTCTAAACCAAAGAACTTTTGTATAAAGAAAGGATCACTGACAACAAGAAGTTTTAGCCTTTTAGGTTCCACAAATGATGGTTAAGAGTAAGACTCGGAAATCATTTCATCACCAAATTATTAGAGGAACTCTGCCAAAATGTTACTATCAAAAAGGATTACTGATTTTCAGTTAAACCATTTAAAATAATGTAAACTGAACACAAAGAGTTCGATTTCAAAGTATACATAAGATATCCAAGGCCATATGAATTCAAGACTAAATATTCGGACATGCACATTAGAGCATAATTAACTGAGAAACACAATAAAGCAAAAGACTTTACATATCCATTAAATTGTTGACAGGCAGCTTCAACTTCCTCCTTTGAGGACATAGTCACAAAACCAAAACCTCTGCTTCTTCCTGTAAGCTTGTCGTAGATAACCTGCAAAAGTTAACAGCTCCAGTAAGTACACTTTAACCTCTCATTCAAACCTTCACATCCTCACTTTACCCCCAAACCCCAATCAACATCGAAAAACAACTTCCTGTGACAACGCCTTAAGGCTATTTTTCCTAGTCATACTAAAAGATATCCAGTAAGAACCTTCAACCTTCAACATGGTCGGTTATTTAAACATTGACAAACAAAATTGCAACATAACAAGTCCATTAACCTCACACAATCACTGTACATCCAAAAATTAAGGACATTTTCTCTAGTAAAAAATAAAGATAAAATTATAATAACTTATTGAATTGTGAAAATCCGTCCCATCTAAAAGCTTAAGCCATTAGGAAAGGATACTTTTACTTGTTACTCTTACATACACAGCATATTACATACTCTTATAACATGCTGAATTGTGCGGACCGTCTCATCTAAGCGCCTAAACTGTCAAAGATAACCCCTTTAATTTATTATTCTTAGATACAAAACACCTCCCCTCGTGTATATGTCTGCTCTTATAACATATTGAATTGTGCGAACCATCTCATCTAAAGATTAAACTGACTGAGATAGGCACTTTCATTTATCAGTTTTAGGTTTGCAAAAGTCTAGTTACTCAAACATAGCCAAACAGAACTTCAAATTAACTAAAGTAAAGAAACCCCACAAAAATACAAGCAAGAAAGTGTAACAAGAAATTACCTCAACCATCTCAACATTACCAGCACGCTCAAAAAGCTCAGCAAGAGAAGCACTGTCAGCACTGAAAGGCAAGTTACCAACAAAGATTTTAAGGTCAGGAGAGAAATTACGTTCTTCTTCTACACCATCATCACCATCTTCAACATCCTCAATTTGGTCAAAATCAGAAAGGGTAACCTTACGAACAAAACGAGAAGAAAAACAAGACGAAGAAGAAGATAAAGAAAGGTTGAGAGAAGAAGGAGGGAGGGAAAAGAAAGAAAGGGAAGTTGTTTGGGAAGTGGGTTTTGGTAGAGGAAGTGTTTGAGGTGTAAGGGAAAGGAAATGGAGGGAAGAAGCTGAGGAAGCCATTGAAGATAAGGTTTTGAAGCAAAAGAATTTGAAGATAGGCTTTTTCTTCCTCTCCTGTTGTCTATGGGGATATTTATGGGCAGAAGAGATGTGATGTTTGATTGAAGATATTTTGGGTCCATTGATGGATTTTTTTTTTAACTTTTGGGTTTTCAGGAGATAAGGCCCATGTTTGCTTAAGGCCTGAGGCAAAATAGCGTGGGATAGTCACTTTTTAATATGGTATTTATTTTTTATCCGGAGCTTTTAATGTTAAGCAAAAATATGAAAAATATTTTACCTTTTTTTTATAAGTGCTGTGTAAATATTAATGACATATGAAGTTAAGGACGTCATTTCCTTAACATTTACACTGCTCATATGAAGTTAAGGACATGATGTCCTAAAGTTTAACAACAGAAGGTGTAAATACAGGACACTTTGTCCTTAATATTTACACAGCATTCATGAAGTTAAGGACAATATATTCTTAATATTTACCAACTCATATAAAGTTAAGGGCACTATGTCCTTAACATTTATATTGCACACATGAAGTTAAGGACACTATGTCCTTAACATTTACACTGTACATATGAAGTTAAGGTCATGAGGTCCTAAAGTTTAACAACAGAAGGTGCAAATACAAGTTAAGGACATTATGTCCTTAACATTTACACTGCACATGAAGTTAAGGATGACATGTCCTTAACCTTTACACCGTACATATGAAGTTAAGGACATGATGTCCTAAAGTTTAATAACGAAAAGTGCAAATACGTGACACTTACACAGCATTCATGAAGTTAAGGACACCATGTCCTTAATATTTACACAGCATTCATGAAGTTAAGGACATCATGTCCTTAATATTTACACAGCATTCATGAAGTTAATGACACAATGTCCTTAATATTTACATAACATTCATGAAGTTAAGGACACAATGTCCTTAATATTTACAGGTGTTTGATGATATTCATTTCTTAATTCCCCATTTGTTTGATTGAAAGAGAATATTAATTTTCGTTTTGTGGTAGGGTATGTCAATGTAGTTCTACATACTCATTGTAGGAAAGAAATTCTAAAACCCAGTAAGAAGGAAAGAAGAAAACAAAGTGTGGCGTCGTTAGCAGGGGCAATAAAGTCAAATAGGCACAGAAAATTGATGGAAGAAACCAAAGTGTGGTGCATAACCACAAGGGTATTTTCGTGAAGGTGGATAAAAAATTATTAAGCACTGGCTAGAAAGTAAATACATTTTAAACAATGGCTAAAGAGTAAAGACATATTTAAATAGTGGCTAATTGTGCACTTCTTCCCTTTTTTTGTAAGGATTAATTGAAAGATGAATTTTCATTAAGCACTACCGTTTAGAGTCTAATTACTATTTATAATTATAATTTGCTTAATTATTATTTATAGATACTGTTCAATTGTTACCCGCTTGTATCATTTGTATTCAGATGCACCTTGTATTCATTGAGAGTCGAACTCAAGACCTTGGCTTGATTAATAAGCCTGTCAAATAGGCCGGTTTGACCCGTTTTCGAATCGACCCAGACCAGTTGAAACCCGGATCGGCCCGAACCGGTAGTTAGGGGGCCGGGTGGGCTAGGTTATAGGGGTTGGTCCGTTCACCTAAAAAGATCCGGTTAACTGGACCTGTCAAAGCTGGTCAACGAAAATTAATGTTCAACCGATCCGGCCTGGACCGATTTAACGGCTGGAATTCTGAATTATTTTTTAAAGGTGTATGACCGTTGGCCTTCAAATTTGACTGTTGCCCAACAAATATTTTGCAAGAATAACCTTTTTTGGGTAATGTTATTTAAAAAATAACACTTTTAGTAATTACTTATTTAACCCTTTGAAAAATTATAAATACATTCCCCCCCCTCCCCCCGATCTTCTTCATTTCTTTACTCATCTCTCATTTCTCAAACTCAAATTATCAATTCAAGTTAAATCATGTCCCGTGATTCTAGAGTGCGTTCATATATTTGGGAACACTTTGATTTGGTAGAAGAAAATGAAGAAGTTCACAAAGTAAAGTGCAAGAACTGCGATCGAGTCTTAAATCTTCGTCGAAAGTGGGAGGGCACAGACTGTTTAAGGAGGCATATGAATAGTTGTCTTAAGCGTTCTCCAGAAATTCCTATTTAAGATTTTAAGTTGATTTGAGACAATTTGTGTTATTTTAAAATTATTAGACGTATTATGCTTAATGTTTTAGTTTTTTAGATTAAGTTGAAGTATTATTATGCAATGATAAGTGCAAGTTTGAACTTTAATTTGAAGTATTAAATGTAAACTTTAATTTGCAAATTATAAGTGCAATTTTTTTCCATCTTCATTGTATTCAATTATCTTAAATTCTTAATGAAATATTCAAATATAAGAATTTTAAAGTCTTTGCATCCTTTATTCAACCACTATTTTTATAAGATTGTTTGTTTGTTTATATTTTTACTTTAGTTATACAAAACACAAAAAAAAAAAAAAGCATTAACCTATCCCGGCCCGACCCCTTGGACCCGTAACCCTGCCAGTTCATTTTTTACCCGGATGCATTCGGACCCGTTAAGCCCGATTTGGCATAACCCGTAATCGGCCCGGATTGAAAATTGGCCAGTTACCTTTTTTCCAACCAGGTCCGACCAGGCCCACCCGTTAAATGAATAGTCGTATATAACGATGCTGTTATAGAGAGGTGTGAATGTATTAAGATGTTGTATTAAGATTTGAGTACTAAATAATCAAGATTGTTTATTTTCTTAACATCTGAATGTATAAAGCTTGTTATTATTTAAAACATTATTCATAAATATAAATCCAAATAAAATACTCCTTCACGCCCTAATTTACATAGCGATATTTGGCTTGATATGGAGTTTAAGAAAGAAGTTAAGATTATTGAATTTTATGATCTAAATAAAGTATAGATATTTGTGTGTCCATAAATCATCTCATTAATGGTAAAGTAGATAGTCTAAAATTAAATTATTTTTAAATAAGAAAGTATGGCATTATTGTTGGGACATACTAAAAAGAAAAGTCTGATATATAAGTTGGGAAGAGGAAGTACTAATTAATCTGATATTATATCACCAAAATATTTTATTTTTTTAAATTATATGATGGATGGTGATGGTAATGGTTAACAATGTGGTTATAGATGTGGACTGAGAGGCGATGGTTAGTGTTGATGCCGACTAATGGTGGTAATTATGAGTAGTAACCAGGAAGGTAGCAGACAATAATAGTTAACGGTTGTAGTTGATGATAGTAATTGGAGGCAGCGACTGATAATTGTGGTGGATGATACTGATAGATAATGCTATTAGGGACTAATAGTGATAGTTGATGATATATAGTGATGAATGATGGTCGTAATTGGTGGTTGTTGTGGCAATGTTGGTTGGTGGTGATGATTATACATGGAGACTAGTGTGGTGACTGCTGATTGTGGTGATTGACGATGAAGGTAGTTAATAATCGTGAACAGTGGTGACGATAGTTAGCGGTGAAAGTGGACGGAATAGCAGTGAAATATCATCTTTTCAAAAATCTTTGAATAGGTAGCTTGTTAATGATATAAATATTTTGTTATAGTCTTAATCATTTAGGTCCATTCAGACTCATTAACTGGTTATAAAAAAGAAGCATTCAACATTTGAATCTGAATAGTTAAGATTCAAAATTATATTTTAAAAAAAGTAATTGAGAACTTAATTCTCAAAATATAGTTATTTATTAAGTACAAACAAATGAGGTCGACTCCTCTCTTTAGAATTGTTTGTATAAAAATAAATGCTTGAATACATGACTTGTAATTTGTGATAGTACCCTTGCCTCCTCTATTTAATTATTTTAAAAAAACTGATTTCAAAGTATAAAATTTGTTGCGATATGCTATACCTGTCCTTTTTTTAACCTTAATTATGAGGTTGTAGGTTTTGTAACAAAAATTTATTGTGATTATATTGTTGTCACGATCCAAAACCTAACATGTCGTGATGGTACCTATTGATAATACTAGGCAAGCCGACTTTCCCAAAATACTTTAGAAATCAAATATAAAAATAAGGTAAAACTTTCCATATAAGAAAATTTTCATAAAAATCAAAGTTAAACTCAAATAGAAACAAAGTGCGGAAAAACTAGCCCCAAACATCAGGGTGTCACCAAGTCATGAGCGTCTAAGTATCAAAACTAATACAACCCATGTCTAAACTTCAATACAAAGCAGAAAGAAATATGGAAGGAGTAACAAGGTCCTGAAGACGTTAGCAACTACCTTGCAGTCTCTAGAACTCAAACACGCCGGACTCAACGGTCTCCATGCTCAGACACACCTGGATCTGCACATGAAGTGCAGGGTGTAGTGTGAGTACAACCGACTTAGCAAGTAACAGAAAATAAATAAGGAATCGAAAAGCAGTGAAAATCTATATAGAACAATTTAGTTGATAATTTTCACAGTTAAAAGTAAATACGAGTAAAATCAGTTGCATATTTACCAAGTTCAAGTAAATCAAATATCAGCTAAATGCAGCAACAAAAGGAAAACATATGCAACCTCACAGGTTCTGACACTCAATCCCTCAATAACTCAACACTCGACTCTCAGCCCTCAATGCACACGCTCAATAGATATTTGCGCTCACTGGGAGTGTTCAAACTCCGGAGGAGCTCCTACAGCTGTCACGACCCAAATTCCCAACCTTAGGGATCGTGATGGCGCCTAATACCACACTTTCTAGGCAAGCCAATGTTAGAATTTGAGTAGCTAACTTCCTTTGATTATCTTCTTAAACATCAATAAATTAATCTAACTTAAACATAATTTAAATGATTTCCAATGATAAAATAATAGATAATTGAATAAAAACGAACCACGAACTAATTATATAAATAACTCTAAGACTACCCAGGGTCTGGTGTCACAATTCACGAACTACTAAAGAATACTACAAATACTGGGCCGAAAGAAATAATGTAACTGTTCTGAATAAAATAAAACAGCGTTTATGGAAATAGGAGAAGACTCTCAGGATCTGCGAACGCCGACAGATATACCTCGTGTCTCCGAGTAAGCGAATAGCCGCTCTAAATATCTCCACTGCTGGTCGATACCTGGATCTGCACAAAAGAGTGCAGAGTGTAGTATCAGTACAACCGACCCCATGTACTGAGTAAGTGTCGAGCGTAACCTCGATGAAGTAGTGACGAGGCTACGACGGGGCATTAACAACATATAAACTGTGACAATAATATATACTATAACGCAATAAAACAATTCTACACGAACAAGAAAAATATAACTGAGACAATAAATATAAAGCAAGAAGGAAATCTAAACAAATAATTAA
>ML368288.1:125133-188828 GCA_005239525.1 Nicotiana knightiana | reverse complement strand
CCCATCGGTTTGGGTCGTGAAAAAAGTGGTATCAAAGCAGTTCTGTCCTAGGGATTCTACAAGTCGTTTCTAGTAAAGTCTTGTTTATGGGTGTGTCGTGTACCACATTTATAAGCAGGAAGATACAGGGCATTTAAGACTGTCACTCTTTCTTCTTACTCTGGATCGTGTGGTAGAGCTCACTTATAAGAATTCAAGTCCCGAACTCCTATTTTTATTCGTATAAGACAATGCCTACGTTCAAAAAGATGATCGATAAGAGATATAGTTATGGAAGTGTTGAATTAGAGGAACTCGACTTTGTATCATTCTTATGATGGATAAATTTGAGGTATTCATCAGATCATATATGTACTAAGACATGTAAGTTTCTTGATAAGGATCTCTAAGGCAAGAATGTCTATCCACTCTCACGGTAAGAAGGAATAAGAGAATCGGAAGGTAGATACAAGTTTCAGCAAATAAAAGAAGCAAGGTGAAGAAGGATACGAGGTACCCAATTAATGAAGGTTAGAAGTGTTTATAATTCAAGCAGGGTTATATAAGCTTTTTGAGTTATTCAATTATAACAGAGGTATGTACAATTAGTCACACCCATCTCAATTATGCTCCATGGGAGCTAACAGAAATAGTTAAGAGAAGGACGAATATCAGGAACCGGTTGGGGTTAGAGTAACACAAAACGATGGTCGGGATTGGTTGCATTAGTTGACATTTCCGAAGGTTATTGTAAATGTGCTAACAAAATCTCCTTGTGAGACACCGTGATGGTACACTCTGAAATAATATATATGAGTACTAAAAAAAAGGGCACTGGAAGCCTTGAAATAATAAATGTTACCTTAGTATGGCCCCATCCCTAGTAAAGAAAGGATGTTAGGCAACCCGAAGAGCCAGTAGATGGAGCAAGGGGGGCTAAAAACAATGGAATGTCCTGTTGAAATTTTCAAAATAAAGTGTTAGACAGAAATGTTAGCAGGAATTTAAGAGATTTAATGAAACGTTATGAGTATGATTTGATGCACGGATGACAACGGTAGGAAAAAAATGTGATGATATTATAGGATATATAATCAAGTGAAGGAGAAGACGAGAGGATCCAGGACTTGAGACAACAAAAGAGTATAGGCCATAAAGTTATATCCTCATTTCAAGAAATAAGTTCGTGACTCCAACGCGACTACCAAAAGGGAGAGTTAATCCCCAGAGTAATAGAAACTAGTATGGATTGGTGAACAAGATAAGCTAAACATGAATTAGTGACTGAGTGATTGACAATAGTCGGCATCATGAGAAATTTCAGATTTTGTTCCGGCAATAATAGAATGGAAAACAGAAGAAGATTCATGAGAAATTCAGAGAATGGTCATTTAGGAAGACATTTCCCTAAAGCAAGTAATGCGATCAAAGTTAAGCTTAAGAAACTACGTGTGTTAGTTACACTATGTGTCACCCTCGTGAATAAGGAATTTCATTATCCTTGGTACAAAAGAATTGCCGCAAGGCAAGTAAGGATTATTGATGTTGAGAAACGACGCCAAAGATGAAGAGGTAAAATATATATAGATAGATCCTCGTGGCTTCAAATTTTAGTACACCCCTAAAGGGGGGAATACGGAGTAATGTGGCATAAAGCCATAATTAAGTGGTTCTAGTGACTATGGAATGGTAAAGGAAGAATGCGATAAATGAAAGAGGAGTGAGATGGAACTTATCCAAATCTTACAGATACGCTACGATTCAAGAATATTGTGCAAGCACGACGTCAAGGAGAGGAAGTAAAGGTTCCTGCCCGAGCTATTATTAATAAATAAGGAGCCAGTGTGAGACATAAGTTAAGACAAAGTTAATAACCCAAGAAAGATTACAAGGAATATTAATATGAGAATGGGCCAACGAGTAGTTAGTAATTGGTCGGGAAGATCCCATTTTTATGGCTAAACATGAGGTTACAAACGAGTCATAAGATCGTGTGAGATAAACAAAGTAGAACCCAACATGGAGAGTTCAGCCTCGAAAAATATCATTGTAATACTTGAGATATATTCAAACAAGAGTCGGGGTAGCTAAAGACGCCCTATGAGCATTACGGGGATAAAAGAAAGTTCCACTGGGAAGGCAGCCAAAATATCAGTTCAAAAGCAACCATACAAGCACAAGGGCATGGAAGTAAGAAACTATGGATGATTATAGGCAAGTAAGGACATCAAAAAGGTCCGTAATAAGCTCACAATTTTATGAGAGTCAAGGATTCTCCCTAAATACTACAACAAAAGACTAATTGAGGAGATAAGAAAGAATGCTTCAACCTAAGCACAACGACCTAAAGAGGAAATGTTCGTGTAACAACAATATCGCAACAACATTGTAAGCATTCCCAAGGAAAGTGGAACCTACCGTGGCTAATGAACAGGAAGTAAGAATTAAAGAAATATTTTAGATCAGATAAGTTGTATGAAAACTTTGGCAAGTGTGGGCACTAAGATAAGCTAAGTATGGACGCAAGGGAAGAAAGACCAGGAAAAGTAATAGCTTACGTTGAAATAAAGCTAAGATGGAACGAAAGAATTATTTGATGAGTGATCCAGAGTTAGTACATTATGGATATACTCAAGATTTTGGAGCATTATCCAGGCAGCAGCTTTGTTGACAATCATACAGCCATAGAAGGCTCCGGCATAAGTTAAAATAAAGAATTGAGCCCAGGGCATAGACAAAGGATTGAATTTTTAGGAGATTGTATCATGGATATTCCATAACGCCCATGAAAGGCTAAGGTAATAATTGATACCATGAGCCACTGACCGGAGATAGCTTAAGACTACGTAAAGGTTGATCAGGAGGAAGAGGAAACTAAAGAATTATATCACACAAGTAAATCAGGAGTCTGATTATTGGACCTAGAAAAATTATAGAAATTGTGCTTATGAACATGATAGAATCACTCTTACTATCAGATGTTCAAGAGAAATCACAACAACTATAATCTATAATGGCTCTACAAGGAAGCCAGTTAGAAGAAGTACTAGCCTAATAAGAAGTTGGTACAAAGCTCCCACCGGAGCGTGTATGTACCAGAGGTGCGAGTATTATAATAGAGCTTCAAGTTATGGACGTTAATTACACCTAGGTGGAAGTGAGGTCATGAAAGGGATTTCTTAGAAGATGTGATGCGAGATTTTAAGGTAAGAAAGGTGAAAATGAACAACATACACGATACTCAAATGTAGGAGGTTATGAATAGTCCATACTTTGGATAGAAGGCTAAAAGCGCGGGGATTCAGTATCCAGGAATGATAGCAGCGTCGTCAGTGGCGTATCTTCTAGCCTATGATCTAGGAATCGAAATTCCTGACTAAGAGAATAAAAAAAAAGAGTTAGAGACGATGTAATGTCTCGCTTGACGTTCACAAAATGACATAAGGAAATCTATGATGCAAGCAAGTTGAAACGTTACAAGTAATATAAATAAAGATGTGTAGGTCGCAAGCTATAACAAAATGGATAAGTCCTCAGGATTAAGCCCATGAAAACAAAGCTCACTATACCCTAAATGAACTCAAAGGAGTGTAAGACTAATAACATATAGAAGAGATGGAATGTTGCCCTATTAATAGGATGAGGGTGTAATTGTTATAGACAAATGATGATGTTTGGGATTTCGATTGAGTAATGATATGAAGAGGAAAAGAAAGGGATCTCATGAATTTAACATGATTAAAATACCCACGCAAGGTGAATCACATTGGGATGTTGTGAGATACAGTTAATGAAAGCAGGGTATCGCCCCAGGTGGATCAATCTAATAATTTCATATGTTCCCTGATAAAATGTGAGCCCTAGCGGCAATGTTACATAAGAGATCAAGTTATCAGTGGTAGATGATAGATCAACATTAAGGTGAATCAACAGTGGATGGATAAAATTCACAAAGTATGAGATGAGGTAAGACCATCAGTCTTAAGGATAAGCAACAAGGGTAACCTAGAATTAGTTGCAGACCTTAGTAAAGGATTATGGTATAGTATGACCTACTAGACGCAGTAAAGTCATACGAATGGATAACCAGATCTATAAAATAAGATATGGGCATATTCGCAAGTTCTACAGAGTACCGAGCGAAGAACTTCAGTACACCTATAGATTCCTCGAGAGGCATCCTATTAAGCCTTGTATATGTTTACAAAATAAGGGCTAGAGATTGGATAAAAGCTAGTGGAAAAAGGGGAGAAGAGTCTCATAAGCGCATTTACAAGGTCAGTATCGTAGAGGCCGCATGAAAAAGGTAACAACAGTTACGAGATTGGGAAAAATTTGATCACAATTCATGGCATGGGAAAGAGGCCTAAATGGAGGAATGCTCTGACCTTTGAATTTATTCAAAAAACAATTTTCTAAATGGAAAGGAGAATATTAAAGTATTCGCAAGAGCTATGGGTCGTGAGAATGATAATTGCATCAGTGGGAATGATTTTACGCCCTGCAATATTACGTCGATATTTCATCCCGCAATATTATATTACGATGATGTTACGCTTCACAGTATTAAATTACGATGATATTGCACCATGTAGTATTGTACGTTGAATTTGTCGTAAGGTAATTGACATTTTGTCGAAGGAAAAAAGATTATTTGGAGATTAAAAGTATTGTGATATTTCAAATAAGTGATAAGTAAATTCATGGAGGTAAGAAGGTGAGGGAATCAAAGAAAATTATTTTTTGTCGAAGTTTGACATTTTGAAGTAAATATGGCCCGAGCTAAAATACCCTGTATTTATGAACTAGTACCATACAAGATACCACATGGCCATGATAATAAGATGTATAATATGTGTTAAAAACAAGTAGTATTTTAAGTAATTTTAAATAATTTTTAATTATATGGGTAATTGATTAATTATCGGGTAACGGAATATTTATCTAATTAAATTCATTGGTTGGGAATGGATAAGCCCAACGTGGCAGCCACATATGAGCCACTAAGTGACTCTTACGTCACTTTGAAAGGTGGCAATATTAAAGAGATAGAACCTTATCTCATTTTTGGTTGAAAATGCTATTAAGCCTTGTGACTTTAAAAATGAAAAAGGGCTTCAACAAAAATTGAATTGCTCTCTAGCATTATAATCTCTTACAGAATATTTCAACCAAATTTTCCATACTTAATGATGTCACTTCTAAAAGCTTCAACCAAGCTTCCCATTTCATAGTTACATCAGTTTTAATCACTTAAGAAAAAGGTTTCAGCCAAGTTGTTCTCGCGATAAGCAGTTTTTTATACAACGTGTTCCGTGTTTTATCGCAATTAACGTGTGTTATAGGATTTTCAATAGAATCGACTCAGGTATATTAAGGCTAGCCCTTCTTTCTTTTGGCATGGTCCAAATTATACTGAAGAAACGAGCAAATACACAGTTTCTATAAATTACTCTATTCATAGAAATAATAGGGGTGTCTTTATTCTTGATTCCCCATGAGAATTATTATTATCTTCTATTCATGCGTCTCGAAAATACGTATGTTGGTAAAGTTTATTTCATGATATTAATCAGAGGCATAATGGCCTTATGACGTACCGAGAGATTTTTTTGACGTATTTCATATGCATTTCATGCATTTACATATGAACATTGACCCATGACCAGATGGCGTTATATACGCGTATATATGTAAATATATGTATATGGGATATGGGAAAAGGTTACGGCGTTATATACGCACCACCACCTGATCAGCTGGTATATGATGATGATGTTGCCCACAGTGGCTGAAATATGGTTCAAACGGCGTTATATACGCGTATTTATGTATGTATATTCAAACGGCGTTATATACGCGTATTTATGTATGTATATTCAAACGGCGTTATATACGCATATATATGTATGTATGTATATATATATATGTGGGGNATTTACAAAGCTATTTAGGCTTACAGGTTGAGTCATGTGCTCTATATTTCTTCCATGTCTCTTATGTACTTATTTATGTGCCTTACATACTCGGTACATTATTCGTACTGACGTCCCTTTTGCCTGAGGACGCTGCGTTTCATGCCCGCAGGTCCAGATAGACAGGTCGAGAGCCCTTCAAGTAGGTTATCAGCTCAGTGGAAGATGTTGGTGCGCTCCATTTGCTTCGGAGTCGCTTATTTGGTTAATATGATTTAGACGGGTATTGTTTGGTATGGCGGGACTCTATCCCGACCTTTATGATATTTATGTACTTTTAGAGGCTTGTAGACATATGTCGTATACGTGGATGATTGTACGGGCTTGTCGGCCTATGTTTTGAGTTTATAAATGATTATGTTGGCCTATTAGGCTCGTATGTCACGTGTATATGATGATGTAATAAAAATGATACGTTATATTGGTACTCGGTCGAGTAAGGTACCGGGTGCCCGTCGCGGCCCATCGGTTTGGGTCGTGACAAGAAGCACAATTTCCTTGACAACCCTTATTCTCCAATATCACAATCCTTAGGTAAATTGTAATTAGTTGTCTGATGGATTTCCTGCTTAAAGTGTTGAAATGCTCCACTATAGACTTAACTACACCCTTAACTTCAAGTTGAGGCTCTAGAGTTTCAAGTATTCCCACACAAGCAGTGGAGTCAATATTGCTATTCCCTTACATTTTTCTCCGCAGCTCACCTGGTGCACCAGTAATTTTAATGCTATCCGCAGAATGCGACTCAAAAAGGAATGCGCCATTAACTCTAATGCTATCTACGCAATGTGACTCAATGAGGAAATAAAATCCATAAAGTGACAAGCCATACTCTGACTTGGTTAAGTCGTGAATAGTTGCTTTCAGTTGGCGAAAATCAAAATTATCAACAGAGAGAGGTACAATGTTTATACACAGATTAGTTATAGCTTTCAAGAGTTGCCTCAAGAATACTATCTTTTTCTTCAAGAATTGGTGCATCCAAAGGGCCTCCTCTAGGATCACATACTACAATCAATGCAAAAGTAACTTGGGCTCTCAGATTTAACCCAGTTTGCCCAACTATAACACCTTGAAGGACTTTGTAGTTCCTAGTCTATGAACTTTGCCAGTAGCATCTACAACAACACCAAGATGTGGAGAAATGGCTAATACATCAACATTGAAGATAGTTGTTAGCCCAGTAAAATAGCAAGTGCAATAATGATTATGCAACCATTGTTGTCCGGGATCCCACTTGAGTCATAGAGGTAGCATATGCAAAGAAGAAAAATATGCCAGTAGATCCCATCAATAGCAGGGGCTCCCCATTCACTGTATAACATGTTAGAGACCAGGACTTAAAACTTATTTCTGGATCCCACACACAAGGATCCGCTGCAGTTGCGCGAATGGTTACTATAAAGAAATTAGCACCAAGACCAATGAAGTCAGGCCTCTGACTGCCAGCAGGAGTTGAATCAACGATTTCGTCGATTGCTAGAAGCAATAGCAAAAGGTGTGATGTTATAAATCCTTTACAACCATTACACTTTATCGGGAAGTGCTGCAATTGTAAAGAGTTTATGAGATCAACACGCCATGAGACCTATTTGCATCTGCTTGACGTGACTGCAACATCAAGAACTTGAAAGCCATGAGGGTAACCAATAAGCTGGGCTTGTCTGAGTAATGAAGACACACACAACTCTACCATTTTAAAGCAAGCCCATAAAACCTGCCCAGTAGTGAAACAAATATCCACATAACTACAAATTGGTATCCCATTATCCCTTGCACCCTTGCGATGTGCTGAATACAAGTGACAACCCTTTTGTCATTTTGCAGTCAATAATGTTAAAACAACTTCATTTGAAGCATGCTGCTAGTGTTAAACCATTTACAAGTGTGTAAGACATATTTTAAGTTCATTGCGTTTCCCCTAAAATCCTCCAACACCAAGGTTAAAGAGGGTTGTTTGAAAAGGTAAGGAAAGCTCGACAATCTCGTCATCTTCATCAGTTATTGTTGTATGGATGAGAAGTGAAGTCACTCCCTCATTCCCCGTTGGTTCGTCAAAGTGAGTAGATAAATCTCGGTGGAAACATATTTTGCGGTCTCAAGAAGTGCCACATTTGCAAATTGGCGTTACAACTTGGTCACTTTTAGCTCAAACTTTCATCAAACAATATGTCCGCAATATTCCTGAGCCATTCACCGTCCTTGTCAGTGGATTCCATCGGTTGTATAGTATCCAAAAAATCACTTTCAATGCTTTCAATATTTCCTCCAAGCATCTGAGTAACCCGTAAAGGGAGCCCTACTAATTTATCAGCTACTAAATCAACCAATATTGGTGGGGAAATGAAGTGGGCATTCGAATACGCATCATCGACCTTAGGATCGTTCCTTGTGTTGAACAATGATTCTGCAAGGATTGACTTTACCGGAATTTTAAATTCACCATCCTCGCCATGATGAATACATTCATTTAATAATACCTTGGCATCGTTGGACGAGTCAATTTGTGAATGTGGCGGTTCTCCTTGTGAATTTGTATCGAACATTTGGTCCACCTCAAAATGTCCAGCATCCAAATCAAATGCAAATGCAATGGGACACACCTGGGTCTCTGCCATGCGTATCGGACTTGTGAAGGTTTGTGCTCGAAAATGCAACTTCACTTCTCCTTGAACTGGTTCCAATCATAGAATTGATTGTTTCGATATAGCCAATCGAACCAAACGAGGGCAACACCTTCAAGGTATAGGTAAGGAAGAAGTAGCCAATACTCCTCGGATAAGCCAAGGAAGTGGAATTATCGTTCGGCTCGATAAATCCATCTCGTTGCGTCGCCGCTGCTGAAACGATCTATTATCACCTCGTCCATTGGAGTACGATCGATGAAATCACCAATGTAACAAATAGGCAAACTCCATATAATATCAATATGAGCTAGAACTCAATTACTGATTCGAATAACAATTCAACAAATCAAACTATTTAATTACAATGAGAAATACTGTAATGCAGAAGTAGCTAAAGATAGAGATAAGAAGGGGGTGGTGAGAACTTAGACTCAGAGAAAGGGAGACGAGGAGAAGCAGACACATTTCTTAACAATACGCATAACCCCAATATCACTGATCATACCCTTTATCAATTCAGTTCTTAGGCCACTACTCAACTAGGATCCCATATTAACCTGACCTAATTGCTTGTTATCGGCCCAATAGTTATTTTTGGGGTGAAATTCAAAAATATCCAAATTTACAAATGGTAATTAAAAAATAGCCACAGTTTCAAAAATAATCGAAATTTAGTCATTTTTATGTAAAGGTAAATCTGAACGAAAACACTGTTCAAAATCCAGAAAATATTCCAGCATAATATACTAGAGTTCCACATAATGTACTAGACTTCTAGTATAATATACTGGAGTGTCACTATAATATACCGGTCCATCATAATATGCTGGAAGATCATACACATGTGCTCCAATCTCCAGTATATTATGCTGGAACTTTCCGTGTGTTGGATTTCCAGCATAATATGTTGGAAGTTCATACACAGGTGCACCAATCTCCAGTATATTGTGCTGGAAATTTTCGTGTTGCAGCAAAATAGTGGTTATTTTTCAATTACCAGTCCGAAAACTGGCTAGCCCGTGCTATTTTTACCTATTTTTGTAACATACTTGTTGCTATCCTTACTGGACTGGGATTGATTCATAACATGTAAATCCCCTAAATTATTCAATTAAGTAAAAAATTCCCTCTTGCTAAGATTGTTACTTGTAACCAACTATTATACGGCAAGCTGCCATTAGTAGACAAGGGCACTCTCCTTCGGGGAAAAATAAGAAAGAAGGGAAAGAGTCGAAGAGTAATTGAAAGGAAAAGATGTGTGGTCCATCCCATTAATATAGGCATGTGCATATATAACAATACTTGGCTATTACTCATTCTTAGGACCAAGTTTTGGAATGTGTGAATGGGGATTTAATCTTCCTATATAATACTTTGAGCCCATGGCTTTTTTGCCTTATAAAAGGAGAGCTTTCTCGCTTCTTCAGATACACCAACAAAGAGATAAAAAAAGAGTGAGGCATCATAGAAAGGGCATAAGAAAATAGTCTGTGAGGAAAAATAGAGAGTGTGAGCGATATTGTAGTGAGGTGGGAATATCAAAAGAGGGTTATTTCTTTTTAGTACTGTAGTGGTCTTTGTAGTATTTTACTCGGTCCTACAAAGTGTAAAATTCCTTACTATAGTGATATCAGTTGCTCCTCTCTGGTCGTGGCTTTTTTCTCTTATTCATAAGGGTTTTCCACGTAAAAATCTTAGTGTCGTTGTCACTCTTTTATTATTATTGATTATTGTATCTTTCTACGTTATTATTCCGCTTTTATTACCATGAATATTATTTATGGGAATAGTTTATTCCCAACAACTGGTATCAGAGCACATGTTCTGCTCGTACACATAAATACTATTCACGACCAGTAGTACTATACTCAGTGACAAAAAAAAGGTCGGAGTAAAGTATGAGGTAGAAAAATTCAAAGGAGATAGCAGTTTCTCAACATGGCAAAGAAGGACGATGGATCTTCTCATTCAACAGGGATTACACAAGGTACTAGATGTTGATGCCAAAAAAACCTGATACCATGAAAGCTGAGGATTGGGATAACTTGGATGAAAAGGATGCTAGTGCAATCAGGTTGCACTTATCAAATGATGTGGTAAATAACATAATTGATGAAGACACCACATGTGGTATTTGGACAAGGTTGGAAAGCCTATACATGTCCAAAACTCTGACAAGTACATTATACCTGAAGAAGCAGTTATACTCCCTACACATGGGTGAAGGTACGAATTTTTTGCCACATTTAATTTATTTAACGAACTAATCACACAGCTCGCTAACCTCGAAGTGAAAATTTAGGAAGAAGATAAAGCCATCTTGTTGTTGAACTCGTTGCCATCTTCGTACGATAATTTGGCAACAATCATCCGGCACGGTAAGACTACCATTGAGTTGAAAGACGTCACATCGACTCTTTTACTCAATGAGAAGATGAGAAAGAAGCTTGAAAATCAAGGACTAGCTCTCATCACAAAAGGTAGAGACAGGAGTTACCAAAGGAGTTCAAGCAATTATGGTAGATCTGGAGCTCGTGGGAAGTCCAAGAACCGATCCAAATCAAAAGCCAGAAATTTCTACAATTGCTATCAACCAGGACAATTCAAAAGAGAATGACCAAATCTAAGGAAGGGCAAAGGTCAAAGAAGTGGTCAGAAGAATGACGACAACACAACCGCCACGATGCAAAACAATGATAATGTTGTTCTCTTCATAAATACCGAAGAGGAATGCATGCATTTGGCAGCCCAAAGTCAGAATGAGTGGTTGACACAACAACATTTTACCATGCCACACCGGTAAGAGATCTTTTTTGTAGATATGTAGTAGGTGATTTCGACACTGTGAGAATGGGTAACACAAGTTAATCAAAAATTGCGGGGATTGGTGACATTTGTATCAAGACAAATGTCGGGTGCACATTGGTTCTAAAAGATGTGTGACATGTACCTTATTTGCAGATGAACTTGATATCGGGAATTACATTAGACCGAGATGGATACGAGAACTATTTTGCAAATCAAAAGTGGAGACTCACCGAATGATCATTGGTAATTGCAAATGGAGTTGCTTGTGGCACGTCGTACAGGACAAATGCAGAAATACCCCAAGGTGAATTGAACACGGCACAAGATGAGATTTCTGTAGATTTGTGGCACAAAAGAATAGGTTATATGAGCGAGAAGGGATTGTAGATTCTTGCCATAAAATCACTCATTTATTATGCCAAAGGTACAACAGTAAAACCTTGTGACCACTGTTTATTTGGTAAGCAACATAGAATATCATTTCAGACATCATCTCAAAGAAAATTGAATATGCTTGATTTGGTATATTCTGATATTTGTGGTCCAATGGAAATTAAATCGATGAGCGGTAACAAATATTTTGTTACTTTTATTGATGATACTTCACGAAAATTGTGGGTTTATATTTTGAAAACCAAAAATCAGGTGTTTCAAGTTTTCTAGGAGTTTCATGCTCTGGTGGAAAGGGAGACGGGTCGAAAGCTAAAGTGTCTCCAAAGTGACAATGGAGGTGAGTAAACTTCAAGGGAATTTGAAGAGTACTGTTCAAGTTATGTGATCAGGCATGAAAAGACAGTTCCTGGAACCCCAGAACACAATGGTGTAGCCGAGATGATGAACCGCACCATTGTTGAGAATGTGAGAAGCATGCTCAGAATGGCTAAACTGCCTAAGTCATTATGGGGTGAAGCAGTTCAGACAACCTGTTACCTGATCAATAGGAGTCCATCAATTCCATTGGAGTTTGACATCATAGAGAGAGTTTGGACCAACAAGGAGGTGTCCTACTCGCATCTGAAGCTATTCGGTTGAAAAGCTTTTGCACATGTACCACAGGAGCAGAGAAAAAAACTGGATGATAAATTTGTTCATGTATATTCATCGGATATGGAGATGAAGCATTCATATACAGATTGTGAGGTCATGTAAAGAAGAAGGTCATCAGAACCAGAGATGTAATATTCCGAGAAAGTGAAGTTGAAGTTGTAGATGATCAGTCAGAGAAGGCCGAGAATGGTATAATCCGTAACCTTGTTACCATTCCTTCTACTTCTAACAATCCCATAAGTGCATAAAGTAGGGCCGACGAGGTTGCCGAGCAAGGGGAGCAACATGGTGAGGTTATTGAGCAAGGGGAGCAACTTGATGATGATGTCGAGCAAGTGGAGCAACCCACTCAGGGAGAAGAACAACCTCAACCTCTGAGGAGATCAGAAAGGCCAAGGGTAGAGTCATGCAGGTACCCCTCCACAAAGTATGTCCTCATAAGTGATGAGGGAAAGCCAAAAAGTCTTAAAGAGATGTTGTCCCATCAAGAAAAGAACCAATGGATGAAAGTTATTCAAGAAGAGATGGAATATCTACAGAAAAATGGCATGTACAAGCTGGTTGGACTTCCAAAAGGTAAATACCACTCAAACGCAAGTGCGTCTTTAAACTCAAGAAAGATGGAAATGGAAAGCTGGTTAGATACAAAGCTTGATTGGTGGTTAAAGGCTTCGAACAGAAGAAAGGTATTGATTTTGATGAAATTTTCTCAAATGTTGTCAAAATGACTTCTATTCGTACAATCTTGAGCTTGGCAGCTAGCCTAAATCTTGAAGTGGAGCAGTTGGATGTCAAAACTGCATTTCTTCATGGGGATTTGGAAGAGGAGATTTATATGGAGTAGCCATAAGGATTTGAAGTGGCTGGAATGAAACACATGGTGTGCAAATTGAATAAAAGTATTTATGGATTGAAGTAGGCACCAAGGCAATGGTATATGAAGTTTGACTCGTTCATGAAAAGTCAAACATACATAAAGACCTATTATGATCCATGTGTATACTCCAGAAGATTTTCTGATGACAACTTTATTATATTGTTGTTGTATGTGGATGGCATGTTGATTGTAGGACAACACAAGAAGCTGATTGCAAAGTTGAAGAAAGATTTGTCCAAGTCATTTGATATGAAGGATGATGATAGTTCGAGAGCGAGGAAGCAGAAAGTTGTGGCTATCTCAGGAGAAGTACATTGAACGTGTGTACTGAAACACTTCAAAATGAAAAGTGCTAAGCCAGTCACCACACCTCTTGCTGATCATCTAAAGTTGAGCAAAAAGATGTGTCCTACAACAATGGTGGAGAAACGAAACATGGCTAGAGTTCCTTATTTTTTAGCAGTCAGAAGCTTGATGTATGCAATGGTATGCACCATAACTGATATTGCTCATGCAATTGGTGTTGTTAGCAGGTTCCTTGAAAATCCTGGAAAAGAGCACTGAGAAGCAGTCAAGTGGATACTGAGGTACCTACGAGGTAGTGTAGGAGATTGCTTGTGTTTTGGAGGATCATATCCAATCTTGAAGGGCTACACAAATGTTGATATGGCAGGTGATCTTGATAATCGTAAATCTAATACTGGATACCTGTTCACATTTCCAGGGGGAGTTATATCATGGCAGTTGAAGTTGCAGAAGTGTGTAGCACTCTCTACAACTGAAACAGAGTATATTGCCGCTATTGAAGCTGGCAAAGAGATGGTATGGCTGAAACGGTTTCATCAAGAACTTGGATTGCACCAGAAGGAATATATAGTCTATTATGACAACCAAAGTGCAATAGATTTGAGCAAAAATACCATGTATCATGCAATAATGAAACATTTCGACATGAGATATCACTGGATTCGAGAAAAGATAGAGGATGGATATTTGCAGGTCAAGAAGATCCATACAAGTGAGAATCTTTCGGATATGCTGACCAAGGTGGTACCAAGTGACAAGTTCGAACTATGCAAAGAACTTGTCGGCATGCACTCAAATTAGCAGCCCCGATGTTACCTCCTTCAGGTAGATATGATTGGAGGGGGAGATTGCGGGGTCCATCCCATCGATATATGCATGTGTCTATATAACAATACTTGCCTATTACTCATTATCGGAGATCAAGTTTTGGAATGTGTGGAGGAGGATTTTAATCTTCCTGTAGAATACTTTGAGTCCACAGCTCTGTTGCCTTATAAAAGGAGAGTTTTCTCGTTTCTTCAGATATACCAACAAAGAGAGAAAGAAAGAGCGACGCATCACATACAAGGTATAAGAAAATCGTTTGTGAGTAAAAATAGAGAATGTGAGCGATATTATAGTGAAGTGAGAATATCAAAAGAGGGTTATTTTTTTTGAGTATTGTAGTGGTCTTTGTAGTATTTTACTCGAGCCTACAAAATGTAAAATTACTTACTATAGTGATATCTTTGCTCCTTTAAGGGTCGTAGTTTTTTCCCTCTTATTCAAAAGTGTTTTCCACGTAAAAATTTTGGTATCGTTGTCGCTCTTTTATTATTGTTGATTATCATATCTTGGTGATACGTTATTATTTTGCTTTTATTATTGTGAATATTATTTCTACAATGCCTTTATAATGCACACAACCAACTGAACGTACAATCGTCGAAGAGCTTTGTACAATACACATTATTACGAAGGTACATCTTTCTTCATTTTTGTTTGTTTGAAGAACCACCAAAAGTTCAAATTTCAAAATTAAAATCAGAATAGCCCTCCATTCGGCGCGCTCCCACCACGTCCGTCGCAACCGCAATGGCAGGGGTATCGAAGGCGGCGCCGGGAGCATTCACGATAACACCACACAAGCTCTCAATTTGCATTCTCATTCAAGTCTATGCTCCTCCCTCCCAAACCTCTGTCCCTTTCCCTTTCTCTTCCGTCTCTCAACACAATCTCCTTGCCTCCTTCTTATTATCTCTCACTAAGGTAATTTTTCTTTTATCTCTCCCTAGCTTTCAAATTCCGAGTGAGTATCAGATAGTCGATTAGAAATTATTCAGTTTCAACCGTAGTTAATTTTTTTATGAAAGTGTTTTTTTTTCTGTACAACACTAAGCACTTTTGGCTTTGAAACTGCTTCGGTGAAAATTGACGCTGGTTATATCCGGTAAAAGGAGCTTCTGAAATAATAAATATTTAGTTGTATTTCTTACAACTTTAGATAATATATCATGTTTAATAAATATTTAACAGCAAGCAGTTTAAATGTATATGAAAAAAGTGGTTTTGTTTACATGGCAATTAAACGCTGATTTTCATTAATGAAATCTGATTTTATCGAGTTAGTGATTTAATTAGATAAAGGACCAAATCAAACAGCCTCTAGACGTCGGCGTTTTTTTCTGCTTTTTACTGTATTAGAACTACATGTATGTTGATAGGGTTAGCATATCTGATTTGAACTTAATTTTCTCCATTTCTAGAAAAAAGGGGTACCTGAAACTTTCACCATGGTGTTTGGTATGCATTATGCTGATTTGAATTTTATTAGTAATTTAGGACTATATATCAATGGTTCTGTGGGTAAAATGGTTGGCGGTCAAAATCTCTAAGCGCAGTGTAGAGAATGCTGTTTGAACAGAGTAAATTTGTCTTTTTTCTTGGAACAGTCTTCTGAGGATATTTTTGAGCCAAAGCTGGATGAACTCATCTCACAGCTGAATGAAATTGGAGGCATACTGAAGCATTGGTTGAGCGACCATTTAGCTGGAAAGCTATCATCTTTAGCCTCACCAGACGATTTGTTTAACTTTTTTAATGACTTGCGAGGTAATGGGACTTATTATTAATCTGAGTTTGTACCCTGCTTAGCTTTTTATTTACGAAGTTTTATCATTTATGTTATTCTTATTAATAGGCATACTTGGGGGTTCTGATTCAAATGTCATGGATGACGATCAAATCATTTTGGATCCTAGCAGCAATCTTGGAGTCTTTGTTCGTCGTTGCTTACTTGCGTTTAATCTGTTGTCCTTTGAGGTACTATTGAACTATTCATTATCTTGTTAGAAGGACTTGGCACAATGAAGCATAAAGTTCAATGCACGAGTCTTAAGTGTTATTCTTCTTGTGCAGTCATTGCTATTATTGAACAATTTGAATTTTGATCTTACTTTTCCAATTTGACTTGCTATTGCGATTTATTTTTGCTTGGATCATGCATAGGGTAGATCCACTCAATAAAAGGTTGATAAACTTATATCTCTGGATTGTTTTTCTGTATAGGCTGTCTGTCATCTTTTGACAAATGTAGCAACATATTGCAAGGAATCTCTCTCGGCTTATCCTCCTTATGAGTTATCACATTTTAACGATTCTGATAGTTATTCTGAAGAACCAAAGCACTATGAGAACATGGATTTGGAGAATTTAGTTGTTGAGAAAGCCAACAAAGAAATCGAAGCAAGAAATGTGGTTGATAAAAAGCTTTCCTTCCACAATCATGTACCTAAAGCTCTAGTTAGATCAATTGAAGGTATTTTTCTTTGGTATATTTGTAGAAGTAAAATCATATCTGTATGCATTGGGAAAGATTGATTCCTGTATGGTGCAAAATTTACGTGCAGTTGAGGATACTGCTATTATCACTTCATGAAAAAGGGCTTTGTGTTCCAATAGAAAGAGTAGAGTTATGCTTCTTCCAACAGTATTTTCTAGCTATTTGTAGCAAGGATAATCATTCATTGTAGTTGTTTATTCCAACATGAACAAGGATTTTAGTGCATCAATCATCATATAGGTAGTACGCAATTTTAAGCACTATTCAGATTTACTGTATGAACGATGAACTAAACCAGGATTCTAAGATGGTATTCTCATGTTGAATTTAGTTCACATTCTATGAAATCCAGATCCAGTTGGATACAAAGCTTCATGGGATCTCGTACTTTTGCCTCCTTTTTCTGTGTAGATAAGTAACTTATTCAGAAGCTTGGTCAGTAGGTATACAAATTTACGGGAGTTTCCCATTAAGGGAAATTCTGAAAAATAACACGAACAAAAGCTGCAGCAGCTATTATAGACCCTTACTGATTGCTGTAGTAGACTTGCTTACCTGCCTAAGACATGATGATTTTGTAGACGAATAACTTATTTTGAAGACTATCAATAGAAGTATAAAGGATATACGGGCATTTTCCTCTTATGCAGTAGAAAATATTAAGGAAATTCCAGAAAGTAAAATTAACAGAAGCTGTAGCGGCTATACCGACCTTTACTGATTGCTGTAGTGGTCTTATTTACCTTCCTTAAATGTGATGTGTTGATGTCTGCTCAGTAATCGGGTATCTTATTCAGCTTTGAACTGTCTTTGGTTCTTGCTTACTGAAATACTTGGAAATGAATAAGCCTAGATAAACGATACTTATGCTTTTTTAGTGCTTAATGTTAGTTAGCCATGGGTTGCAGATCGTTATTCTTCTCCTGGGCCACAAATTAAAAGAATCACTAAGCCAAGAGAAGTTAGCACATGCACATCTTCTTCTTGTGATGCATCGGATTGTGTTGATTCTCAGACTGGAGCTTTCTTACGTACAAATTGGCAAATACAAGGATATCTCTTGGAGCAAGCTGATACAATTGAAAGGTGACTGAAGTTTTATCGAATACTTATGTCAGCATATCATGTTTGTCTAGATTCTTAAGTAAATAATTTATCTTCTCTTTCAGGCAGGGAAGCTCCTTCACTCTCAATGCTTTTGAGTCTGTATTGAAGGACCTTCTTAAATTAGCTCCAGAGTTACATCGCGTAAGATACTATGGAGTGATGTGTTTTGAGAATTTGAGTTGAATTTGTATTATCTGTCTCTAAAGTAACTTTTTCTGCATTTTATGAAGGTTCACTTCTTGCGTTACTTGAATAGCCTTTATCATCAGGACTATCATACTGCTCTAGAAAATATCCACCGGTATTTTGATTACAGGTATACTTATGTCCTTCATGTTTGCATTAATAACAACTCGCAGAATCTTTGGATGATGCTCAGTGTAGTATACTAGCAGTAGTTAGCCGGTAAAAGTTTACTCAAAGACACCTGCAATCTGCCATGAAATACTAGATGTTTGAAGAACGATATTCTGTATACTTATTCTAGGCAACCATAATGTGAGCTTGGCGCTTACCCTTGCAATTCTATGGGCATCCGAGTGATTAGACTATGACCAGCAAGCTATTTCTACCTGACAATCTTATCATCTATGATGATCTTATCGTGCTTATGAACCTGGACTAATTAGGCCTTGGGGTAATGAGGATTTGGTTCTATCTTAAGTTAAATGGTCGATTCCTAGGATCAATAAGTTTTTTGTAAAAGCAAGAAGTTATGTTGACAAACATAAAGTTTGAGGTATAATTAAGCAATGCATAAAATTCTAGAAGGTTTTTGTAGATGTTGTTGTGTCCTAAATCTATTGAAAAATAAGAATTGTCCCATAGCTCATTGAAGCAATGCTAATTTAAGGTCGGTTGGCCTAGTGATCAGTGAAGTGGGTGAGAATCATGAGGTCTCAGGTTCAAATCCGAGAAATAACCGATATGATATTTTTTCATTTGTCCAAGCCTTGGTGGATAGAATTACCTGGTACCTATTGTTGGTGGGAGGTGGCAGGTATCCCATGAAATTAGTTGAGGTGCGCATAAGCTAGCCCAGACACCATGGTTTAAAAAAAAAGGAATAGAGAGAGAATTGCAGAGCTAGGGAGTGGGTTAAATGTGTCATGATCATTATTACTAGTGTGAAATTAACTTAATTTTTTTTAACAATTTACAAGAGATGTTCCTTATATCGGAGTCTTAGGCTACATACTTCTCTATGCTAATAAGGTAAGTACTCGTAATCAAAATAAAGACTATCCTACAATATTCTATAAGATTTTCTTTGTTCAAGTACAATGAAGACATGTATGAATATAGACTTGACATTCTAAGTTTCTAAAGGACCGCCTCAAACTCAAAGTCAAAGTGGAGAGACCAACTTGAGTTTGCTTATATTGGAATAATAAAAATTTGACATTGAAATCTCGCTGGGATAGTGCACAATCACAAAAAAGCGGTGCTAGAGTCATTTCCTCCGAAAACTCGTTGTAAGTACACAATAAAAGAAAGTGCTTCTTGCACTACTATGTAATTGAAGAGTTTAAGAGTACGCAGTGAATCCACCCGCCACAGAAATCTACCATGTAAAAAGGATATGGTGTTGTAAATTTCCAAGACATTATCAACCTAACTTAAATTGCAGAACAATGACAAATAATTCAAGGTTTGTAGGAGGGCACTGATAGCATAGAAGTTAGTAGCATCTATCGGTGTGATCGTTCATGCCATAAAAATGATCACCATGAATGATCCTAAAGAGAGGAGCATCACCTCAATAGTTTTTTAGAATAGTTATGTGAATATATGTAATTAGTCCTAGTCCCTTATGTAATAAGAGTAGATTATGTATTATGTATATATATAAATAGAGCTCAATGTAACATATAATATCAATATAATAGTTTTTTCTCCCGTGCATTCTCACATGGTATCAGAGCATTGATGAGATAATTATCGTTGTGCGTCATTCCAACGGCATCCGGGAAGAAATCAGTCGTCACCGTGCAATTTTCCGGTGACTTAAGCAGCTGTTTACGTCAATCTGAGTTTCAATGGGGTTTGTGCAAATTCCAGCACCACCACAAGGTTCTCCTGTCACCGCGATCAAACCCCAGTGAAGATCTCCGGCAGTTAGGGTTCCAGCGAGAGTGCCACCTCACGCGCCGGCGCGTGGGGTTGTTTTCCGGCATCTTTCAAGTTTGATTTTTCTACCGGGCTAGTCACCTGCCTCTTCCGACTCGACCCATCGAGATTTTGTTGTTTCTCAGTTACCGGATAAGTGTTTTCCGGCAAGAGCAATGGTTTTTCCGGCGAAAGCAGTGGTCTGTCACTGTTCCGGTCACTTTTCCAGCCACCTTGTTCACATATTAAGGTTGCCTGTTGATTCCGACCTCAGTCATTTAATTTCCACCGTTTTGTTGACTTCAATTTGCTTCCGACGAAGATTTGAGAAGTCAGAGCAGTTGTGTCTGTCAACCAAAGGTCTTTAACACAAAATTTTTAGCACTCTGAAGATCGACTATCAATATCATACCAACCTACTCTGGTTTTGTGATCAGAACAGTGTCCGATCATTATAATAGTTTGGTTCCAATTTCTAGTTGCTTGATTTGAGGGTATCTCATCACTATTGGTAATCTTCATCAGATATTTGGCTTTGATCTCTCTTAAGTTCATTATAATGTCACTCAGATCTGATGCTTTTGGCTCAAATATTGTTGGATCCTATACTTCAAATGTTCATATTGTGTCTTTATCAGATTATGTTGACTTCTTTCAGTATAAAACACGTAAGCAGATACCTTCTGAGATAGCTTCTATAGCTCAAGCAGGTGATAGCATGACTTGTGTCTCTCAATCGTCTTCTTCTTCCGACTCTTGGGTCATTGATTCAGGTGCATCTGATCATATTTCCGGTAACAAATCTCTTTTCACTACTATTTCATATTTTCAATCTCTTTCAACAGTCACAATGGCCAATGGACCTCAAACCATGGCAACTGGAATAGGTAAAGCAAGCCCACTTCCTTCCTTACCTTTAGATTCAGTTCTTTATGTTCCAAATAGTCCTTTTAATCTCCTAGCCGTTAGTCGCTTAGCCAAATCACTTAAATGCGTTGTTTTATTTCTTGATGACCTTGTTTTTATATAGTAAGGCAAATCATTGGTACCGAGCGTGAATCAGATGGACTATATTACCTTATCCTTGCAAATTACATTGACTCAGATCTTGTCTTCCTTCAATAACTTGTCATGCTGATCCACTAGATTTATTACATAAACGGTTGGGACATCTCAGTTTGTCAAAACTTCAAAAAATGGTACCTGGTTTATCTCATTTGTCCACCCTAGAGTGTGAGTTGTGTCAGCTCAGTAAGCATACCCACTCCCATTTCTCTCGGCGTCTTGATAATCGAGCAGAGTCACCTTTTACTTTAATCCATTCAGATGTTTGGGTCCTAGTCGGGTCTAAGGCTGTAATGTGGGTCGGGCCCTGGCCTAAACGGGCCAAGTGAGTCGGGCTCAAGTGGGCCGGTCCCAACCGGTCCCGGGCTTCACGAGCCTATACGTTGTAACCGGTCGGGGATGGGCCTAGACCCATATGGTCCCGGGCTAAGTGGGCCGGGCCTCGGGCCTAAACGGGCCTAAGTGGGCCGGGCTATTTTTTTATCTAATGCAATTTCTTGTAAATTATATTATATAATTGTGCCTTAAATCGTGTAATTCAAATTTAAACACAAAAATATTGTAAAGAGATATTCAAGGGAATGCGTTATAATTTTTATTATTATGACATTAACAAAAAATTGCAATATCTTTCTTAGTCTTCCTCCTCCCAATGGAATGAGCACAACAAGGTGCTAATACCACCATTGAAAGGAAAAAAAACTAATCAAAATGTGCCAAAATATAAGTTACATATTAGTTTACATTGTATCTCTTACAAATTTCATAAATCCTTCAAGGTCCGGAGGAATTTCCGTTGGTTGTGACGGAAAAGAAGCTTGTTCATCACCGCTTCCGGGCGAAGCATCCTCCTCCGCAAGTTCAGCTAGCATTTCTTCGTAAGCTTCGTTTACCTCTGGTTGTGATTGAGCAAGTCCAAAGTTTCTTCATTCCGAACGGATCCAATCTCTGAAGAGTACTGATTTTTCCAAGCTCTTCCTCATAGACGCTCTATGATCACCGAGTTGAAGTCTTGCTTGATTGAAAGCGCATCTCTGATGCCACTGTTGAAGCTTGAATAGTTAAAATGTCTCGAGCCATCCTTGAAAGAACCGAATAGTGTTTTTCTTTGTCCTTCCACCATTCCAAAATATTAAAGGAGCCGTCGGGATTCACTTCTTCAAGTCCCTGCGACAAATAAACTTCAAGCTCATTTAGTTTTGAACAATCACTAGCCGTGGAACCTTGAGAACCCCTGAAGTCTGCCCAAGCACTAAGTGCTCTTACTCCCGCAGTTCTTTTAGATGATTGCGAACTAGAAGAAGTAGGAGTTGAAACATTTGGTCTAGCTTGATCTAAGGCAAGTTGATAAGTACTATAAATAGTTAGAGCATTTATTTTAATTGAGGCTATTGCTTCGGGAAGTGTAGACAATTCCTCATCTTCAAGTGCTAAACCATTATAAACTTTTTCATACCAAAATTGAGGACCTCCTAATTTCATAGTAGGATTTAACAAGGCAGCAACACCATAAATTGGGGGAATAGAGAAAAAATATTTTTTAAACTTTTGTCTCATAGAATCAATAGCAAGTTCATAAATTACCCCACCCTCTGAAAGTTGATTAAACAAAGTAGCAAGTTCTGCAAGATAAACTAAACAGTTAGAAATGGTAGGATAATATTGCCCAGATAATTCATTTGTAGCCATATGAAATTATTCTAAAAATTCTACAAGCATTTTAACATTTGCCCAATCCTGATTTATAAGGTGCTCATCATCATCAACTACACGAGCATTAAACGTTGAGTTTATTCGGTTTCTATATTCATGTGCAACAACTAAACTTTCATACATGTAATTCCATCTAGTTGGACACGGTTTAGGAACTTTTCTTTCTCTTAGGCCAAATTCATCGCATCTTTTAAATATTCTCTAAGTCTACTTTTACGGTTTGAATAAAAAAGCCAGTTAAGAGCCATTTTAACCTTTTCAATTTCAACATTTAAAATTCTCATACCATCACCGACAATTAAATGGTAAATATGACAAATACATCTAACATGAAAAATATTACTAAATGCAGGATCTAGTGTAGTGGTAAGCAAGACTATATCATTAGTACTACTAGAACCATTATCCATTGAAACTGACATTATTTTATCTCTAATGCAAAAATATCTACAAAAGAATGGCCAAATAGGAGATGCTTCACTCCGTTTAGAAGGTTATTTAGAAAAAGTAGGGGCAGTAACAGGAGGGTCAGACGGGGCATCATTTTGATTATCAGTTGGGTTAATTTCAACAACAGGACTATTGGGTGTATCGTCATCCGGTTGCATTTCATCAAAATCTATATTTTCATCATCATTTTCATCAATAGTTGGATTACCATAAAGAGCATTCATATATTCATGGTTTAATTGTTCACCTGGTGCAATATCATGGTAAAATTGACTATCGGTAAATTGTAATAAAGTGTTATCGCTATCAAGAATAGCAGGGGTAGGACGGGTAACAGGTTTGGGTCGGGGAGCCGGGGGAAGTGGAGGAGTAACATCTTGACCACTAGATTCACCAATCTTGGATTTTCCCTTACTTTTACCAAACATTTTTTTTCAAAGAATAGGCCATATTAATTATAATTATACAAAGTAAAACAAACAAAACTATAATATTAGAACTTAAGAGTTGGAATGAGTTTACCGAAATGACGAACAACTTGTTGAAAATTATATTGTTGAAGACTTGAATACTTCAATTCACCAACTTGACAATTTTTCACAAATTGCAACAATAAAGTAAGCAATTATAGAAGAAAATTAGAGAGTGATTGAGAGAGATTGATGATTTTGTGAGAAAAATGAAAGAATGAGGGGGTATTTATAGTTGAGAATAGAGAAAAAGTGTAATTATAAAAAGTTTGGGGTTAAAACAAAGTTGGGGATAAAATGGCTATTTTTGCAGGCCAACGACTATAATTTAAACCTTCCAACCGTTGGAATTTTTTTCAGTTTTTTTTAAAAAAAAAAAAATTTAGCCGTTGGGCCCGTTTGACCCGGTTGAACCGGCCCACTTAGGAAGCCAGTCCCGGGCTCGCAAGCTCAAGTGTGAGGACCGGCCCACATGGGCTCTTAGAACCAACTGGTCCGGGGCTTAAACGGCCCGGCCCGTTTAGGCCCACTACCCATATGGGCTCGCATGCCTGGGCCGGGCCCGGGCCAGATCAGCCCACTTTACAGCCTTAGTCAGGTCAGTTCTACCTTGGGATTCTGCTACTTTGTCAGTTCCATTGATGATTATTATAGGTGCACTTGTATATTTTTGATTAAAAATCGATGTGAGTTGTTTTTTATTTTCCAGACCTTCCACGCTGAAATTCAAAATCAATTTGGGGTTTCCATCCGCACATTTCGTAGTGATAATACCCTAGAGTATTTGTCTTCCCCATTCCAGTAGTTTATAAACTCTCATGGGATTATTCATCAAACATCTTGTCCTTACACATCCCAACAAAATGGGGTAGCTGGAAGAAAGAATAAGCATCTTATTGAAACTGCTCGTATCCTACTCATACGATCTCATGTTCCGTTGCGTTTTTTGGGGGTATGCAGTTCTTACAACTTGCTATCTTATTAATCGTATGCCATCTTCAGCTATCCAGAATCAAGTTCCATTCTCTGTCCTGTTTCCCCATTTACCTTTGTTTCTCTTCCACCCCGTGTCTTTGGGAGTACGTGTTTTGTTCATAACCTTACTCCAGGAAAGGATAAGTTAGTTCCTCGTGCTCTTAAGTGCGTATTTCTGGGTTACTCAAGAACTCAAAAGGGATATCGATGCTATTCTCCTGACCTACAACGGTATCTTATGTCTGTTGATGTTACCGTTTTTGAAACCCAATCATACTTCACGTGTCCAGGTAATTACTTAGATATTTCTGAGGTGCTACCAGTTCCGTCTTTTGGAGATTCAATCACTATCTCCCATTCATCTTCCTCTATAGCTCCAGTTGCAACTCCACCACCTATAGCTCTAATTCCACCACATATAGCTCGAGTGCCACTACCTAGTCTAGTTCAACCTTTTACAGCTCCACCATTCCTGACATATCATCGTCGTCCGCGCAAGCATCAGGCCCAGCTAATTCACGTCCTGCACCTGACCCTGCTAATACTGCGGACTTGTCTCCTCTTAGTCAACCGATTGCACTACGAAAAGGTATGCAATCCACACTTAATCCTAATCCCATTATGTCGGTTTAAGTTACCATCGTCTGTCATCATCCCATTGTGCATTTGTATCATCTTTATTCTCTGTTTCCATCCCTAAGTCTACAAGTGAAGCACTGTCTCATCCAGGGTGGCGACAAGTTATGATTGATGAGATGTCTGCTTTACATACGAGTGGTACTTGGGAGCTTGTTCCTCTTCCTTCGAGTAAATCGTCTGTTGGTTGTCGTTGGGTGTATGTAGTCAAAGTTGCTCCAGATGGCCAAGTTGATCGACTTAAGGCTCGTCTTGTTGCTAAAGGGTATACAAAGATATTTGGGCTCGATTACAGTGATACTTTCTCTCCGTGGCTAAAATAGCACTAGTTCGCCTTTTTCTATCCATGGCTGCTGTTCACCATTGGCCTCTCTATAATTTGGACATTAAGAATGTTTTTCTTCACGGTGACCTTGAGGATGAGGTTTATATGGAGCAACCACCTGGTTTTGTTGCTCAGTGGGAGTTTAGTGGCCTTGTATGTCGGTTGTGCCGGTCCATCTATGGTCTAAAGCAGTCTCCTCGAGCCTGGTTCGGTAAGTTCAGCACAATTATTCAGCAGTTTGGCATGACTCGTAGTGAAGCTGATCGCTCTGTGTTTTATCGGCATTCTGCTTCAAATCTCTGTATTTATTTGGTCGTTTATGTTGACGATATTGTTATTACCGACAATGATCAGGATGGTATTAGTAAGTTGAAGCAACATCTCTTTCAGCACTTTCAGACTAAGGATCTGCGCAGATTAAAGTATTTTCTGGGTATTGAGGTAGCTCAGTCTAGCTCAAGTATTGTGATCTCACAACGGAAGTATGCCTTAGATATTCTTGAGGAGACAGGAATGACAGGTTATAGACCTGTTGACACTCTGATGGATCTGAATTCTAAACTTTTGCTAGGACAGGGGGAGCCTCTTAGCGATCCGACAAGTTATAGGCGGCTGGTTGGTAAATTAATTTACCTCACAGTGACTAGACCTGACATTTCCTTTCTTGTGAGTGTTGTGAGTCAATTTATGGATTCTCCTTGTGATAGTCATTGGGATGGAGTTGTCCGCATTCTTCGGTATATAAAATCAACTCCAGACAAAGGTTTATTGATTGAGGATCGAGGCCATGAGCAGATCGTTGGATACTCAGATGCTGATTGGGCAGGATCACCTTCTGATAGACGTTCTATGTCTGGATATTGTGTCTTAGTCGGAGGAAATTTAGTGTCCTGGAAGAGCAAGAAACAGAATGTGGTTGCTCTGTCTAGTGCAGAAGCAGAATATCGAGCAATGGCTATGGCGACATGTGAGCTAATTTGGATCAAACAGTTTCTCAAGGAGTTGAAATTTAGTGAGATCAGCTAGATGAGACTTGTGTGTGATAATCAAGCTGCTCTTCATATTGCGTCAAATCCAGTGTTCCAGGAGAGAACTAAACACATTGAGATTGACTGTCACTTTGTTAGAGAAAATATACTCTCGGGAGATATTGCTACAAAGTTTGTGAAGTCAAATGATCAACTTGCAGATATTTTCACCAAGTCCTTCACTGGTCCTCGTATTAGCTACATATGTAACAAGCTCGGTACATATGATTTATATGCACCATCTTGGGGGGAGTGTTAGAATAGTTATGTGAATATATGTAATTAGTCCTAGTCCCTTATGTAATAGGAGTAGGTTATGTATTATGTGTACATATAAATAAGTCATTGTAACATAGAATATCAATATAATAGATTTTTCTCCCGTGCATTCTCACATAGTTGTCATAGAGAAGAGCAATTCCTGGACGGTCATCCGGAGAGTAATGGTGCCGGTTGTCGAAGAGAGGGGTGGTGTTGGATACAAGGAAGAAGAGAAGAAGAACAATGGCCGGGGGGCAACACATATTGTCCAGCGCAGCCCGCCAGTAGTTTAAGTTATTTGAATCTCTACCAAGATTGTAGAGGCTATGGTACAATGTCAAAATAAGAAAAACTTATCATTAACTCGATTTTCTAAAACAGTTTGCAAAGAAATGCTCCTAATAAAGGAGTCTTATGCTACGTACAATATGGTAAATAATCGATCTCCATACTAGTAAGATAAGTAAATATTACTTAATAAAATACATAATACACTACAATATTATAAGATTATCCTTACTCAAGTACGATGAATTCAGACAGATATAAATCTAGACACATATTCACTTGACTCTAACACTTTGTAAATATATCTGAGAAATATTTTTACCAAAGTGCAGGGACGGAAGGATGTGATTTTATACCTGCTTCTTCAACCGGTTGCAGTAGCTTTGGGAGATATGAAGTTGCTTTATTATGCTTGGGAATGATGCATTTTCATTTTGGGCATCCAAAGCAAGCTTTGGAGGTAGGCATATTCAACGTCATTTCTGACCTTCATTGTCCATGTTATGTTTTTCATACTTTATTGATTTTGATGTAGGTCATGCCCCCCTTATTGGTGTGCTGAAGGTGAGGGTGGGTGTAGGAGTGGTCTTAGGATCTTTGCTGTTGCACTTTGGCATAACAACTATTTGCTTGATATTTTCAGGTGTTGACAGAAGCTGTTCGTGTGTCTCAACAGGTGGCCATATTTGTTCCTTCCCTTTTTTCGACTATGGCTTCCCTTCACTTATATATTATCTTTTATTCCTTCGTGCACTGAAGTGGCATATAATATTGTTTGTTCACTTGCGTTGATACAAATGTGTCATATTGAGAAAATTTTCAGATGGAAGGCAACCAGGATTAAAACCACGGGATCTTAATGGCCATCAACATATGCATTTACGATGATACAACTAATTTTGATAAAATGCTTAAAATATTTGCTTTGTTGATCACTTCTAGTGGCATTTTATGTATGATTGACCAATACTTATCAAGTCAAAAGTGAAGGCTTGGTTGGTTGAGCTCCCTCTTCTGTCTTGCTATGTTTGTCTCTAGTTTAAGGAGAGAAATAAGGTCAGTTAATGGTGCTTTAAGGGGAAGAAACTTGAAGCGGCTGGACCCATATAAAATTAACTTTTACTCAGCCATTCAACTACCATCGACACCTCAAGTCAAGCATAATAATGCTTCTTCCATCTCTTTTTGTTGAATATAGTATGAATGACCATGGAGTTTAATATTGTAATTGACTTGCTATTATATTAGTAGGAGTAGAATTATTATCATTAACTGATAAGTTTGCATGATGTGAAATGTATATTGTGATTGTCTGAATATGACTTTTTGAAATGATTAGAACTATCAAAGAACGAGAGTGTTGATAGTATTATTATTTGTACAAGTGAATCAAGCATTTCGGACATTGCAAAAATGGAGGCGTATCATACAAATTAGGATGGAGGGAGTACTTTTGGGCCAACTATTCTTTGGGGAGTCATACTTATTCGGTTCACATACATTTCCCTTCATTTGTTTTTGATAATAAATGGACATTTGGCCTAACTCAACCCCAAAAGTTAGCTCATGAGGTGAGCATTGTCCAAGTTCACAAAAAAGGAGACTAAATCCCCATCCCACAACCGATGTGGGACAAACTCAACAGTTTTCCATAAGATATTTTTTGACTATTTTGTAATTGGTTTCTTGCCGCATAATGCTCATGGGGAAAAACCTGTTTGCTTTTTTTACATGGATCTTTTGCTATTTTGGCTGTTCATGCTCTTTGATACAATCTTCTTTCTGGTAATTACTAATTTATCTGGGACACAAAGCTCTCCTTTGGTGTGCCATATTTTCACAGTTAGCTATCACCAGTTTCTAGTTTTGTTTCTTCTCAAGTTGTACAATTGCTGGGTAGAGCATTTGCTTCTGTAAGGAAACATGATATTGAGTGACCTGACTTAGTGGCAGAAGAACCCATAATTTACTTGAAGTTAACTCAGTTAAAGCAAGTCCCTAATCTTGGTCTAGTTTAGTTGTATTGTCTGTTTTGTCTCAAAGTGTTTATCCTAACAAGGAGTTAAAAATGCAATTGATGTATACCACCTTATGTTAAAGAAGTATATCATAGCAGTCCCAATCATCTTGCAATCTCTTGATGAGTAGTTTGGAGACCATTGAATTTCCTGCATTCCTTCTTTAGGCGTACAAATACTTTTTCTTGTCACCAACTAGTTGGCAAATGATTGGTTTTGCAATATTTCCTTGCGTAGGGTTTCTGCACAAGATGATGAATGAACACTTCTATTTAATTGATGCCCATTGAACCTTTTCATAATTGGATACAGGGGAAATTAGCACAATTATTGTTTGCCAAAATAAAAAATCAAGATCTACATATACTATACATAAAAAATACTACGTCTATTTTCATCCTTGGTCTCTCTACAACTTATTTCAGTATCCTAGAAATTTCCATCACATCTTATATTGTAACAAAAGTTACATAGATCCTGTCTCTACACTTTCCAATGCAACTCCTCATTTTTATTTTCTTAAATATCTGAAAATAACTTTTAGCAGTTGCGTTTTTCCCAATGTATAAACTACAAACTTCAACCGTTGTTTAAACAATCATCTAAATGAGAACAATAGGCTCCATCCGGGGAGGAGCTTTAACATTTTTTATCAAATTGTATAACATGCTTAGCTGATGGCAAAACGTGCAAACTCTGAATAGAGAAAATTGAAAAGATACTGAAATTACAAATCTCCAAAACAGCATCCATCTCTGTTACATTATACCCTTGTGACCAATGCATTAACAGTAAGTGGTGAAGGGGCTCCAAGAAAATGGAGACCTCTCTTCACTATCAGCTGAATCCATTCAGAATTGTTTTTAAATGCTAAAAATGTGAATCCCGCTGATGAAAAGGCACAAGTGGAACTCGGTTGAAGTGTCAATGTCTTCGGCCTGTCTTTCATTGTATTAATCAAAACTCTGGTAGAAAGTTTTTAACTTCTTTTCCAGAAGAGAGCAATAAATATGGTTATCCGGTCCTCCCAGATATCAGTTTGTTTCAACCATAAACAGGCTTGATGTGCCTGTAATAACTTTTTCCCTGTAGAGTTGCCTCTTTATTTAATTTATAACATCCCTTACTAGGAGATCTAATATTTCTCCTCTCTTCATATGCAGCAAAATAATGATAGTTGTCTTGCTTACACGTTAGCAGCAATTTGCAAGCTGTTGTCTGAATTTGGAGTCTCAAATATGAGGGGGCTTATCGGATCATCCTATTCACCTGTAACCAGTATAGGAACTTCATTATCCACTCAACAACTCTTATATGTTCTCTTGAGAAGATCCTTAAAGCGAGCGGAAAGTCTAAAGCTGAAACGGCTGGTTGCATCTAATCATCTTGCCATGGCTAAATTCGACCTGACTGTAAGCACTTTAATCACTCTCTTGTTTATGCATTGCAGTGACCAAATAATTAATGGTGATTTTTAATCATAGCATACACCAAGGTAGACCCATTTGCATGAGTAAAGTGTGTTTATGTAAAGGCACCTTCTTTTAAAGAAAAAAGTGTGTGTGTAAAGTGAAAAAATGTAAAGGCAGTAAGAAACAGTAGCGGTACCCATTCTAGCTCATTCACGTTGCAAGGTGTTGCTCATTTTGTGTCGTTGAATATGTCGCACGAATTACTCAATTGAATTTGTTGCTTTTGAGTGTTCATTCACTCAGATAAGACAATTAAAGTGTAACATAATATCTTTTTATTGGGTTTTGGATAATCCAATGGAGGGATGGTGAACTTTTGAGATTTGGAGAGTATGTGAAATAGCCAGTGCGAGGTATTATTCATGAACTTAATGTAATATTAGCATTTCATTGCGGATACTCTTAGTTTCATCATCCCATTTATCTGTTTTCTAGTTGAGATCTTGAAGGTGTTAGATACATTATGCCCCAGGTTAGAATAGAGGGGCAAACCCATTGACCTTGGAGTTTCAGAGCTGGAATTAGTGGATTTAATATTATTAAAAAAATAAAATTCATTTCACGTCAGTTGGAAAAAAGGTTCAAATCTATTAACTAAATGGAATCTAAACTGTTGTATGTGTTTTCCCTTTAATTAAGTATTTTTGCAGAAATGCTACTCAATCCATCAATCAATCAACTAAATTCCACTCCCAAATTATTGGGGCTTACAAAATGCTACTATATAGTATAGCAAATTCTTCTCAGTTGCTTAACATTCACATTCACATTCACATCCACAAGCCTTTTATCTATGGACTTGATAATTCTGGCGTGCTCCATTCCCCTATGTACTCCCGTACTTATCCCTGAGCAGCAACAACAACAAACCTAGTGAAATCCCACAAGTGGGGTCTGGGAGGGTAAAGTGTACGTAGAGTCGTAGACCTTACCCCTACTTTATGACGGTAGAGAGACTGCTTCCGAAAGACCCTCGGCTCAAGAGAAGTGAAAATGAAGCAATAAACAGACAGTAGCAACAACAAGGTAATTAGACATGGGTGCAAATGGAGATACGTGCAATAACAGAGATCTAAGAATACGACAGTATAAGAATAGAGTCAATCTCGTTGGAAAAAATGACACAACGTGACCTAGCAAGGGGCTAGGAATAGGAAAATACAAGACTAGTATTAATAAAGTAATACTACTGGAAAGCCTAGACGAAACTCTAGCCTGCCTGTCAAGCTACAACCCTAATCCTTGATCTCCACACCCTCATATCGAGGGTCATGTCCTCGGTGAGCTGAAGTAGTGCCATGTCCAGCCTAATCACCTCACCCTAGTACTTCTTAGGCCTCCCTTTACCCCTCCTTTGATCCTCCATGTTCAACCTCTCGCACCTCCTAACGGGACCATCAGGGTCTCTCCTCTTCATATATCCGAATAATCTCAACCTCGATTTCCGCAACTTATCTTCTACAGGAGCCACACCCACCTTGTCCCTAATATACTCGTTCCTAATCTTATCTTTCCTGGTGTGCTCACACATCCATCTTAACATCCTCATTTCCGCTACCGCTACTTTCAACTTTTGGACATGAGATTTCTTGACTGACCAACACTCGGCTCCATACAACATGGCCGGTCTAACTACCGCTTTATAGAACTTGCCCTTAAGTCTAGGTGGCACATTCTTGTCAGACAAAACACAAGAAGCGAGACTCCATTTCATCCATCCCGCTCAAATACGATATGCGACATCCTCGTCGATCTCCCCGTTACCCGTTACCCTGTACCACAGACCCAAGATATTTGAAACTATCTCTCCTGGGGATTACTTGTGCATCCAACTTCACGTCCACTTCTGCTTCATGAGCCCCGAAACAAAACTTAAACTCCAAGTACTTATCCCTAAGCGATGTTATTAAAATACAATGTTTCCTCACTTAGCAATCCAAAGCGAGAAGTTATTGTTTCATGGATGAAGCCATGCACTTTATAGAAGTGTGCGCTTCAAACTATGATGTGCAAAGTGAGCTCAACAACAAGCAGCCGGTGAATCTTAACTTTGAGGAGTTGGATTATTGACATTATTGTACATTGAACAATTAAATTAGTTATTTTTAATTGCAATTTGTTCATTATAAGTACTAAATTCATATATATATATATATGAATCTTTTTAATGTCATGAATTGTGCGCTCAACTTCATAGAAGCACTTCACTTCTCGCTTTTCGCTTCAAGTCCTATGGACCATGTCGCTTTTTTGTGCTTCCTCCTCAATCCTTCATTACCATTTCCAAACAAAGCTCTATTACTGTTACATCCCTCATCCCCAACAGACCATCCTTAATAGGCAAATTGATGTTACCCCTGTCAGCAGGTGAAATTTTTTTCTTACTTCCATTTCCATCTGAGAAAAAATACCTATATAGCTGCTCAATTTTCTTAGTCCTTGCTACAGGCATTTCTACCAGAGATAGGTCGTAAGTAGACAGGTTGATATACTACCTGCTCCAACTTACACCCCTTAGAGAGTATTGTTAATTCTCGCCTCCTAGTGGTTCCTCAAACTCCGTGAAAATGGGACTCCGAGCTCGATCTGATATGAATTGTGATTAGCAACTAAAGGCAACCACAAATACATAAGGATTGCTGATTTTACACCTATAAACCTGATTCGACTTTTCTAGGTTCGTGATATTACAATTGGAATCATCCTTAAATTGATCTTAAGTTCTGACATTGATTGGGAGCACAACAAAACTCCTATTACGTGCTTAGTTGGCTTGATTAGCATCACAACTAAAGTATCACGGTAAACAACCAGGGAGTCATCGGCCACATCCTTAGGTCCACTTGTTGTATCTTAGAAGCCATTAATAGCCCCCTGCGCTGTGATGCGCCAGAGAAACAGAAAGGAAAGCATATTTGGGAAAGCAAAACTTCAGGAAAGGCTATAACCACTAATTTCTTAGAGCAAATGAACTATGTCTCCGAAAACTAGTTCTCAACCTGTCCCAGTATCCCTGTTATAGGTTTAAAACAGCCACTGTAGAGCCCTTAAACTTAAGATCAGTATCAGACCCTTAGCTGACGATTAGCCCGACTATTGATTTCTATTTGATGCTTATTGAACTTTTACTTGGAGTGCTTCAACACTGCAGCAAATGCACATAGAAGTATTAGAACTTTTAGGATAAAACTAGCCCTTCTTACTTTAGGTGGATTCTTCATATTATAACCTTATCAGAAAAGGCAAATTATTTCCATTTCTAAAACAAATACTTACGAGTAAAAAATTCTTTTCATAGTTTATGAACCTGATAGGGCGAGTAATTTGATCAAGTAGAGCGTTTCAGATCAACTGTTGGGTTCTATAGTTGAACTGCAGGTGTATGAAAAATAGGTACCATAATAAAAACAATAAACTGTATGTATTAATTTTTTGTGGTATCATCATTTTTTCTTAAACTCCTGTGTGTATGTCTTCTAATTTTGAAAATAAAGGAAAAATATGACCATCCATTTTCGTACTTATTCTAATCATGCATATAACACAACCCAAATGACCAAAAGGAACTGAACTTATTTTTTAGACTATTCTTTTATTGTTTTTAATGACATATATAAACTGTGGGCATAGCCCAGGTGTATGCAGTTCTTCCAATTTATCTTTGAAAAGGTCAATTTTTCTAAATGAAAATGTAAGCTATCCCAGTATGGTCAAACTACCAGGGTCATATTGCCCGTGTTTCACATTTTAGGTCTGTAAGTGATTGAACTTATGCCTGGCTCATGCTTAATTTTTAACAAGAGCCAAAATTTGTTCATGGTTTGGTCCTTATGAATGTGTTCATTTCTCAGCTTATTCTTGCACTTCCCTTCAGTTCAAACATGAAAGTCACCTTTACACAACTACTGTGAACAGAGTTGTACTAGGAGATTGCTTTGAACTTCACATGAGCAAGACTGGCTTAATACGAGGAACAGAATTTTGTCCTGAAATGAGAGTTTCCAGATCACCACAAATCAAACTTCTGTTTAATTTTATAAAAACAAAGTGAGAGTGGATAGCTGAGATAATATTTCTCTTCCATTTACTGCTTTCTTGGGATTAAGTAATTCTGTGAAATGCATTTGAAGCAGGTTGAAGTGTCACTACTTCACTTACCATCGGAAGGCCTGGCCAGAGATGGGCTTAAATGTCAACTGCTACATTCTTATAAGTTCGCCTGCAATGCTCTGCACATATATAGTTCCTTTTATCAGCTGTAGATGCTTAGTTTCATCTGGGATATTGAGCCAGATATTTTCTCTGTATTTATTGTTAACTAACTCAAGGAACATTAATTCCTCTCATCATGGAGAGTCATTGCTGAACATTGTATTGTTAGAGGGCTTTTCGCTTTCTTCATATGGTTGATGTATATGTTTAACTTTAAAGGGAACTTAACTTGTGACATTTAATGTGCAGCAAGTGCAAAGACCTTTGCTTTCATTTGGTCCAAAAGCTTCCATGAAACTTGCAACATGCCCAATTAATGTCTGCAAGGTTATATTCGCTCATAGACGTTGCTTAATCATTAAAGTATAAAGTTTCTTTTTGTGTTGTCGATTTCTTTGTCCTGATTGTATTCATTTTTGCAGGAACTAAGGTTGAGTTCTCATCTGATTAATGAATATGGTGATGAGGCTTCACTAATGATCTCAGACGGGGCTTTTTGTACTCAATGGATTAAGAACTTAAAGAAGCCAAAAGGTTCCGTTATCTTTTCCCAGGAGAATGAATTTAGGAGTAATACTGATGCTCTCCAGTTCTGTGGGCAGCCATGTTCCATCCCTGGATCTGTGCTGCAACTTTTAGGCTCTTCGTATTTGTTCCGTGCTACTGCTTGGGAGGTCTACGGCAGGTGACGTGATGATCTTTGTTCTCATGCTTGTTCTGCATACAGTACGGTATTGTTATCTATGTGAGATATGTTCCTTGTGCAATTAACGATTAAGTGATGTTTCAGAAGCATGAAAATATTCTGCCTAGGTGACCACTGCCGATTTTAAAATTTGCTAAATGCATGGTTAGTCAATCTATGCCATTACTTATGATAAATGTTTGGGAAAGGGTTATTAAGAAGGAGCAACAAATCTTCTTCGCTGCAGAATTAGAAAGATCCCCAAGTGTCATTACATTCAAATGCAAATAATAAGAATTACTCCCTCGCTTCCCGATTTAAGGGTTTCACCTTGTCTGGGCAGGTATTAAGGCCTTAATAGTTCAAGTCTTTTAGATTTAAAAAATTGAATTTGACTTCTGAATAATGTGAAGAACTTAAGTACAAAATGTGGCACCATGGTGCTCTCTTGATAGGAGAATATCGGAAAAGTATTTAAGTAAGGGAAAAGCTTTCTTCTCGAGAAATGGACAGTCCTTTGGGTAACCAAAACGGAATTTAGGGCATTTAATTTAGGCGGACAATTAAATCCTTAGCGTGAGCAGTTAATGATGCTACATCTGTCCTATATTTCAGACTGCATAAGAACAAAACAGGACAATTAATAAAATCGAAGTTTTTGGTCAGTTTGATATTAAATAACATATTTTATGGACGTTTAGTTGCAAAATGAACTGAAACTAAAGGTCATAAAGGAAGATTGTAAGCTTTTCTTGTCCCTTTATCTATAGTTTTAGATACTTTAGTTAAAACGGCAGTAGAAGAGACTAAAGGAGAATTGAGGATAGAAACAGACCAGAGATATGGTCGGAATCCAAAGGATGAATACTATGTCACATAGGCAGAGTTACCAAGTTGAGCTATATCAGCTATAGAGCTATGTAAGCTATAGAAGAGGATGATGGCTGCTGTTTTCCTGTGCAGTGCTGAAGATGATCATCACAGTTAGCTCCAGTACCAAACAGAAAGCTTAATAGTTTATCATTAGTTCCATGTACTAAACAGCATAAAACACAGCACCTAATTAGGGGAGTGTGCTCTTCTGTAGTTTTAGGACTTGCCGAATGACAATGGTATTTAAGATCTCTTCACAACCTTAATTTATTATAAAAGAACCAGCTCACTCTCTTAAAAGTTTTGGATTTGCAAAGGAAAGAGGAAAGCAGTGTCCAATTTGCGTAACCCAGAGTAACAAAAGTATGAAGCCAGTTGGAGATTATGAAGCCTTATAAACTTGTAGATCAAATGCTGCATTGTCAGTTCAAAGAAGGCTAGATAAAACTTCCAATGCAGTTCACATTTTTAGGTGTTTTATTGTCACTTGTCATATGTTAGAGTAGTTATGTGAATATATGTAATTAGTCTTAGTCCCTTATGTAATAGGAGTAAGTTATGTATTATGTATACATATAAATAGGGCTTACTGTAATAGAAATATAAGCAATAATATATTTTCTCGCGTGCTTTCTCACATGATATCAGAGCATTAGTGAAAAAGGATCGCTGTACGTCATTCCAGCGACATCCGGGAAGAAATAACTCGGTCACCGTGCAATTTTCCTGTGATCTAAGTGACTGATTTGTGTCATCTCACGTTTGATGAGTGTTGTGCACAAGCCATCACCACCATTACACTCAGAAACCTCCGGCGCCAAATCCCAAAAAGATTCTCCGGTAACAGACGCTCCACGCGCCTCCACGCGCCACCCAGATCTGCGATTCCGCTAGCGCGTCTGTCCCACGCGCCGGTGCGTGCGTGCTTCTCCGACCATTTTTTGGACAAGCTTCTTTAGGACAGCCTGGTCGCACACAAATTCCGAGTCCATTAATACTATTTTCCGACAGATTCTGACAACTTTGGAATTTTCCGGCGAGCTACAGTGTTTTTCGGCGTAAAATAGTGCTCTTTTCTCTGTTGTGAACAGTGTTTTCCCAGATATATCTTCAGTTTTCAAAAAGGTTGTTGATTTTCACTATTTTAAGCTAACCCTATAACTTTTTAGTCAAGAATTTGAGAAATTAATTGTAGCAACATGGGATCTAATACTATGAATAGTTGGATGGTTTTTCTACCGGATTATATTGAGTTCCTTCAGCATAAAGCTTATAAACAGTCATCTTCAGAGACATATTCTGTTGTTCAAACATGTAATAGCGTGACTTATGTCTCCCCATCTTCATCCTCCGGTTCTTGGGTCATTTTTTCAGGTGCATTTGATCATATTTTTGGTAACAAATCTCTTTTCACTAGTATTCCGTATTCTCAATCTCTTCCAATAGTCACAATGGCCAATGAGTCTCAACCCATGACAGCTGCAATAGGTCAAGCAACCTCAATTCCTTCCTTACCTTTAGATTCAGTTCTTTATGTTCCCAGTAGTCCTTTAAATCTCATAGCCATAGTCGCTTAGCTAAATCACTTAAATGCGATGTTTTACTTCTTGATGACCTTGTTTTTATACAGGAATGCAGTACGGGCGGATCATTGGTACCGGGCGTGTATCAGATGGTCTTTATTACCTTATCCTTGCTTAATCACATGGACTCACATCTTGTCTTCCTTCAACAACTTGTCGTGTTACTGATTCACCAGATTTATTACATAAACGGTTGGGACATCCCAGTTTGTCAAAACTTCAAAAAATGGTACCTGGTTTATCTGACTTGTCCACTCTAGAGTGTGAGTCATGTCAGCTCGGTATGCATACCCGCTCCCACTTCCCTCGGCGTCTTGATAATCGAGCAGAGTCACCTTTTACTTTAGTCCATTCAGATGTTTGGGGTCCTAGTCGTGTCAGTTCTACCTTGGGATTCTGCTACTTTGTCAGTTTCATCGATGATTATTCCAGGTGCACGTGGATAATTTAGTGAAAAAACGGTCTGAGTTATTTTCTATTTTCCAGACCTTCCACACTAAAATTCAAAATCAATTTGGGGTTTCTATCCATACATTTCGTAGTAATAAAGCCCTAGAGTATTTATCTTCCCCGTTTCAGCAGTTTATGAACTCTCATGGATTATTCATCAAACATGTTGCCCGCACACATCTCAACAAAATGGGGTAGCTGAAAGAAAGAATAGACATCTTATTGATACTGCTCATACCCTACTCGTACAATCTCATGTTCCGTTGCGTTTTTGGGGGATGCAATTCTTACATCTTGCTATCTTATTAATCGTATGTCATCTTCAACTATCCAGAATCAAGTTCCATTCTCTGTCCTGTTTCCTCACTTACCTTTGTTCTCTTTTCTATCCCGTGTCTTTGGAAGTACGTGTTTTGTTCATAACCTTACCCCATGAAAAGATAAGTTCGCTCCTCGTGCTCTTAAGTGCGTATTTCTGGGTTTCTCGAGAACGCAAAAGGGGTATCAATGCTATTTTCCTGACCTCCAGCGGTACCTTATGTCCCCTGATGTTACCTTCTTTGAGACCAAGTCATACTTCACAGGTCCATGTAATCACTTAGATATTTCTGCGGTTCTACCAGTTCCATCTTTTGGAGATTCAGTCACTATATCCATTCATCAACTCCAACTCCACCACCTACAGCTCAGTTGCAGCTCCAACACCTATAGCTCCAGTTCCACCACCTAGTCCAATTCAAGCTTCTGCAACTCCACTACTCCTGACTTATCATCGTCGTCCGCACCCAGCATCATGCCCACACGATTCACGTCCTGCACTTGACCCTGCTATACTGCGGACTTATCTCCTCTTAGTCAACCGATTGCACTACGGAAAGGTATACGGTCTACACTTAATCCTAATCCCCATTATGTCGGTTTAAGTTACCATCTTCTGTCGTCACCCCATTATGCATTTGTATAATCTTTGTCCTCTGTTTCTATCCCTAAGTCTATAGGTGAAACACTGTCTCTTCTAGGATGGTGACAAGCAATAATTGACGAGATGTCTGCTTTACATACTAGTGGTACTTGAGAGCTTGTTCCTCTTCCTTCTGGTAAATTGACTGTTGGTTGTTGTTGGGTGTTTGCAGTCAAAGTTGGTCTAGATGGCCAGGTTGATCAATTTAAGGCCCATCTTGTTGCAAAAGGGTATACTCAGATCTTTGGGCTCGATTATAGTGATACTTTATCTCTCGTGGCTAAAATAGCATCAATCCGTATCCATGGTTGTTGTTCGCCATTGGATTTTCTATCAGTTGGACATTAAGAATGCTTTTCTTCACGGTGACCTTGAGGATGAGGTTTATATGGAGCAACCACCTGATTTTGTTGCTCAAGGGGAGTCTAGTGGCTTTGTATGTCGGTTGCGTCGGTCGCTCTATGGTCTAAAGCAGTCTCCTCGAGCTTGGTTAGGTAAGATCATCACAGTTATCCAGGAGTTTGGCATGACTCGTAGTGAAGTTGATCACTCTGTGTTTTATCGGCATTCTGCTTCAAGTTTCTATATTTATCTGGTGGTCTATGTTGACGATATTGTTATTACCACTGGCAATGATCATGATGGTATTACTAAGTTAAAGCAACATCTCTTTCAGCACTTTCATACCAAGGATCTAGGCAGATTAAAGTATTTTTTGGGTTATGAGGTCGCTCAGTCTAGCTCAGGTATTGTGATTTCACAACGGAAGTATGCCTTAGACATTCTTGAGGAGACAGGACTGACAGGCTGTAGACCTGTTGACACTCCGATGGATCCAAATTCTAAACTTCTGCCAGGAAAAGCGAGCTTCTTAGCGATCCTACAAGATATAGGCTGCTAGTTGGTAAATTAAATTACCTCATAATGACTAAACCTAACATCTCCTTCCTTGTGAGTGTTGTGAGTCAGTTTATGGATTCTTCCTGTGATAGTCATTGGGATACAGTTGTCCGCATTCTTCGGTATATAAAATCAGCTCTCGGCAAAGGTTTATTGTTTGAGGATCGAGGCCATGAGTAGACCGTTCGACACTTAGATGCTAATCGGGCAGGATCACTTTTTGATAGACGTTCTACATATGGATATTGTGTCTTAGTAGGAGGTAATTTGGTGTCTTGGAAGAGCAAGAAGAAAATGTATTTGCTCGGTCTAGTGTAGAAGCAGAATATCGAGCAATGGCTATGGCGACACGTGAGCTAATTTGGATCAAACAATTGCTCAGGGAGTTGAAATTTGGTGAGATCAGCCAGATGAGACTTGTGTGTGATAATCAAGCCGCTCTTCATATTGCATCAAATCAAGTGTTCCATGAGAGAACTAAAGACATTGAGATTGACTGTCGCTTTGTTAGAGAAAAGATACTCTCGGGAGATATTGCTACAAAGTTTGTAAAGTCGAATGATCAACTTGCAAATATTTTCACCAAGTCCCTCACTGATCCTCGTATTAGCTACATATGTAACAAGCTCGGTACATATGATTTATATGCATCCAGCTTGAGGGGGAGTGTTAGAGTAGTTATGTAATTAGTCTTAGTCTAAGTTGCGCGGACTCTTCGATTTTGGTGTCGTTCCCGTCCGGATATGGGACGGATACGGATACAGGGACGGGATATGTCCCGGATATGGTCAACTGACTTCGGACACTTTGACCGGAGTCCATCGACAAATTTGGGAGAAAATTGAGATTTTGATTTCTCAAAACAAAAAATAAAACAGATTTAGAACAATGAAGAATAATGTCCATCTTGGAGAATGAAAGATTGAATTGTACAATATTCATGTAAGTTTTTCACATAATATCTCTCAAAATTAATAATATTTTTATAGCTCTATTTTTTATTAGCCGAATCCCTGCACCTGTATCCATATCCAGATCCGCATCCCCAAATCTTAAAATTTAGATTTTGCCGAATTCGATACTCGGATCCGTCCCCGTGTCGGATACCCGTACCCGAGTCCGAGCAACTTAGGTCTTAGTCTCTTATGTAATAGGAGTAAGTTATGTGTTATGTATACATATAAATATGGCTTATTATAACATAGAAATAAGCAATAATATATTTTCTCCTGTGCTTTCTCACAATGTACATCGTAAAGCACTCAATTCTAGTTCAGATGTCTTTACTGATTTTCTTCTCTTTTTGTATGCTAATTTAGTGCACCTCTTGCTCGAATGAATGCTCTGCTTTATGCGACATGCTTTGCTGACTCATCGAGGTAATACATGTATGAATTTTTAAGTAGTTGGGCTGTTTGAAACTGTGCCTCAAAATTTGTCGACTGAAATTTGCTTTCTTTTCTGCATGCAGTTTGGATGATGTGGCATTAGCGTATGGAAAACTTATCCAGCATCTAGCAGTATTTAAAGGATACAAAGGTTTGCTCAAAATTTTTCAGTACTTCATACGTATTCTTAAATTGGCATAGCTACACGGTAGTTGTACATGTATCTGTTGTCTCATGTCATTATGGTGCATAGATGATTGTAGTAGAGCGGTACTATACTTAAGTTATTTGCTGATGCATTGTATACTTGATTTCTTTTGCTTATTCAATGGAATTACATTCTTTTCTTGATCACCCATAAGGTAAACCCATACTGCTTGGAATGTTGCTTGCTTTTAGACATAATTTCCATTTGGTATCACTACTGTGTTTTGAATTTTGACCCTGTGCAATTTTCCTGTGTGCCCTGGAGATTTTTCTTTGGTCCTAAAGTAGCTGTCAAGAAAATGGACCATAAGCCTAACTAAACTCCAAAAGCTAGCTCATTAGACCCAAGACCATATGAGAAGACCACAAACCATTCCCTCAACCAATTTTGGACACTCTAACAATCCCTCCCCCAACACGACTACAACTAGACATGTGTACTGTGAACAAACATATTATAGGAGCCCAACATTGGGTAAACCTAGAATAGTATGAGCTTGAATCTGATACCATGTTAAGAAAATGGACCTTGGGCCTAACTCAACCCCAAAAGTTAGCTCATGCGATGAAGATTGCCTAAAATCATACAAGGAGACATGGTAAAGACTGTGGGCCTTGAGCCTATTCCCTCAACCAATGTGGGACACAAATCTTTGAAGACTTACCAGAGGACTTGGTAAGAACTGAACACAGCCTTCTGACAAACATGTCTGTTCAAGTAAAAAACTAAAAAATGGTGTTTTGGCAGAAACGCAGGGAAGTGCAGAACTGATTAGCCTTCTCTTCTAGAGACGAATAACATTTACGTGTAATTTAGTCGGAAGAAAGATAGAAGCAGGTCAAATGGAAATATGATTGTGATAGGCTAATGAGTTGTGGCCAAAGTGGTCTCTGGTAAATAGCAGGCAACCTCATACCAGTTCATGTTACAATAAGCATTTTGGCAATAGTGCGGGAAAAAGCTTCAGAACTAATTAGCCTTTTCTTGTAGAGAAGAACATCGCTGTGCAATCCGGTCGGGAGAAGGTAGAAACAGATGAACTTGAATAGATCATGATAGGCCAAAGTGTTTGCCGGTGAATTCTAGACAATCTCATCAGTTGGTAGGGATCCATAATTATCTTCGTCTTATGCCAGGTTTTAGTTTACTGTGCCCATATTAGTATATAATCCTTCATACTTCATTTATACATATGTGAGAGTAGGAGGGCAGACCTATTTCTTTCCTTCCTCTGTTAAAAAAACTTATTCTCTTCCCCTACGTCCCTCAGAAAATACAAGGAAAGCAAAGTGGGAAGTTTATTTTTGTTTTTTGTTTATACTCAATAATGGCTTCTTTTGTGCGCCTTTAGAAGCTTTTGCTGCTCTGAAACTTGCGGAGGAGAAGTTTTTATCTGTTTCAAAGTCACAAATTCAGCTTGTAAAACTACAGTTGCTCCATGATCATGCTTTACATACGTAAGGAGACTTCTCTAATCCTAATCAAGTTGCATAAAATTATTCATTCTTGGTTTTAAACTTCCTTTTGCTTGTCTGATTGGTATTAGTTGCCTCTCAGGGGAAATTTAAAACTTGCTCAACAGTTGTGTGATGAGCTAGGTGTTTTAGCCTCTTCAGTAACTGGTGTAGATATAGAGATAAAAGTTGAAGCTAGCCTCCGCCATGCACGAATACTAATTGCAGCGAACCAATTTAGCCAGGTAGTCTGCTTTCCTTTAGTTAGATCTCTTTCGAGTTGTTTCAGTAAGGTATATGTTGGATGGTGAACTTGTTCTTATATCTACATGACTTGCTAACTTAATAGTTTCTACTTCTCTTTTTGAACTTTGAACAAATGATATATGATGCAAGAATGTAATTAATTAATTTTTTTGCTCATGTACTATCATTTCTAATCAAAAGAAGAATGTGCCCGCTTGCTCCCAAGAAAAGGTGAATGAATAATGAAAAGGAATATGGTCAATTACATCCTAAACTGGTGATTTTCTAATACACTTGTGATAGAAAATTGGATACCTTTGTTGCTTGCTCTTTGGTCAGGAAAAGATTTAAGTTTTCTTGTTTTTCTTTCTGCTTTTTCCCTATTCTATTTGCATAAATATATTCACTTTTAAGGCTTTGGCTGTTCTTCTAAGTGAATCATTATACTGTTGTGCTGATGATCATATTTTTTCTTTAGTTCATTGCTTGTGTTAGTACTGATAGATCATTTTCATTGTCCTCAAGGCCTTCAATTTTCTCGAAAACTTGCATGGTTTTCTGGAATGAGCAGTTTTTTGACTTTTTTCTCATGATAATGGACATGAAAATCACGAGGCTATGGTCTGTTTCAAAGTGGCAGCACCAGCAAGTCTGGTCTTGGTTCTAAAGTCTAGTAATATTTGATCGTGCTTGATTCTGTGCAAAGCATGCTTGCAAACGGAGTATGAATAGTTCACTTACAGGTTTGCTTGTGCCTGTGATGCCAAGGATTTAAACCACATCGACTCTACTCTTTGGTCTTGCAGCCAATGTGGTGATAATGATCATTCTGCAAGACTATTCTGAATGAGCTGTAACCTTAAGATATTTGAATTCACCTACCAAAAAGAAAATTTTTGAATATCAAATTTGTTTATATAGTCAAGTCCACTCTGAATCTCTTTTCCCCAAGTTCTCACAAATTTTGTTTCTCTTACATCTGATAACTTGATATTGTGCTGTGGTGCTAAAGTACTTTTCATCCTTTTCTGATTTTCTATGCTATAGGCAATAATTTGCTCTAGTTTGAACAGTCACAGAGGCCAAAGGCAATAAGCATCTAAAGAATTTCTTAATTTCCATTCTTGTGCATATGATTCTTCCAGGCAGCAGCTATCGCACACTCTCTCTTCTGTATGTGCTACAAATTCAGTTTACAAGTCGAGAATGCCACTGTTCTTCTTTTACTTGCAGAGATACACAAGGTATTATTTTACTGTTAATCGATATTTTTGCTCACAGGCAAGTACTTTCTTATAAAAAAATATCACCTCGTCAGAAGAAATGGAACTTCTTTTACCGCTCTTACATCTTCACCATTGGATTTCTAAAAGTTGAACTACTGAGCCCCACACTCTTTCCTTTCTCTGACATGATCAAGATGTAATATAACTATGTTCAACCATTTCAGAGATCAGGAAATGCTGTTTTAGGTATTCCGTACGCGTTGGCAAGCCTTTCCTTTTGTAAATCATTCAACTTAGACCTTCTCAAAGCATCTGCTACGCTGACGCTGGCGGAGCTTTGGCTCTCACTTGGATCAAGTCATGCAAAAAGAGCTTTGGCTCTCATACATGGGGCATTTCCTGTACTTCTTGGTCACGGTGGTTTGGAGCTTCGTGCTCGAGCCTTTATCACTGAAGCAAAATGCTATCTTGCTGACTCGAGCTTTTCAGGTGCCTTATCGGAATTTAATGCTCCACTTGTTTGCTATACTTACTGTAAACATGACTTTTCATTAGCTTGTGCTCTAATCAGATCTCATTTTTGAGTTTTAATTACATCCTGTGTTATCAACCTCATATATAATTCTTGTTCATGTCACCCAAATGATGCAAATGCCTCCACATTTTGCAAACTATGTTTTTTAAGCAATGGATTACATGGTCCATCATAAGTGAGAATCAGAGGATTAAGAGAAATTTGGGCAGTTTTTTTGCATAAGGACTCTTTTTTAGCTATTATAGCTCTTGTGAATGCCTACCATTTTATGAATCAAAATGGAACAGGAGAACCTGCCCAGCACTCCAATAGTTCGCATCTCCAGCCATGACCTTTCGCAATCAAGCTGCCCTCCATTCCCACATCACATGGTTCATCTTGAGATTTTTTATGATTAATTTGTCGCTCTTTGAATATGATTTACCATATTTGAGTCAAATATAAATGACAAGGACAAACTAGTTCGACTTGAAAACAATTATAACCTAAATTGAAAATAATATCTTTTGGGATTTAGCTGGTATAAGTGTATCAATAAAGTCTTATGAGGCCTTCCTTGCAAGATTTACATCATCCTGCCCTATACCTCACTTGAGACTCTACCTCCCATTAATGCACACACAGAGACATGCAAGTCATTTAGAAATTGAAAATTAACTAACTGCTGAATTTTCTTGTTGCGCTGTCTTCTTAAATTCTTAAGCTCTCAACCTGTGCTTAGTGTTGCTTATTGTTCTCAGTATCTGAAGAACCAGAGATGGTACTTGAACCGTTGAGGCAGGCTTCCGAAGATCTGGAACTTCTAAAGGTTAGTCAATATGGACAAGTTAGTATTCAAATCAATGACATTTATACTCTAGTTAAAAGACTTCAGTTTTGGTTCCAAGAAATTTGAAATTCTTCATTGTGTATTAATATGCTAAAAGAAGTACATTGGATTACGTTGTGGGAAATGATATACATCAATAGCTAAGTGAAATAATATCTAGAAAATACAAAAGTTGTATTCCATGAAATTCGTCTTTCTTTCTTAAATTCAATGTTCTTCCTCTTTACCCTGTCAAAAAGCCTTAACTCTAAGCAAATGTGTGTGTGTTAGGGTGAGGTTCTTTTGTGTTCATATATATGGACAAATAGGTGTAAGCCTGCTATACGAAATAAAAACATGTTAAAAGTAGAATGTAAATGAGAAACACAAAGGCATAACTATCTAAATTTATCATTTGAGTGAGGTGAAGGAGAATTAAAAAGGGAAAGTAAAGAAAGGTACAATTCTGTAAACTGTAATTACCAATTCCATGAGATTAATGGAAAGAAATGAAAGGGCTGAGGCCGAACAGAAGCAATTCTATAAGATTGGGGTTCAATTAGGTGAACTAAATGCTCTTCAGAATTGAGAACCAATTGAGTCAGGTGAAGTAAAAGGGAAAAAGATTAAGTACGTGAATTAACTTTCTCCATTTTCCTGACCCTCTTCAAAGAAAGTATTTTCCTTAAAATATACTAAGTTTTTCCCTACCCGATCCACCCTATTTTCTTTTCCATCGTACTTGTTTTGTTGTTCCAAGTCTTAGAAAAGTAAATCCATGTTCCATTCTGGACCTTGCAGAATACTCTTCGGACTCCAGCTTCTATTTGTTAGCTGAATTCGATAAAATAATGATCTCCGGAGATGTTTAATCTGCAAAATTTACTCTTATTTCATCAATTCTCGTGAACGTGGAGTAGCTAATGCTGTTTGTGTAGCACTAGATTTGGCATTTTGCATCCAGTTCCATTGTAAATTATCATATTTTCTTCTATTAATTCTCTAGGCGTCAACCAGAAGTAGGAACCATGGAGAGATACTCTAGAGAATAAAAGATTTTAAGATAAGTAGAAGTAAGACATAGTATAAGCACTACCAATGTAGTTACATGATAAAGATGAAGGTCAAACGAAATTAGGGGTGATTATTGCGCCTAAATGTATACAGTTGAGATCCAAGCTTAATTTTGTAATACATAGAATTAAAATAGTTGGCTGAAATGACGAGTGCTACGAGATTGCTAATCACGTGATTGCTTCCAGTTTTAATGCCGCACCAGGTTCTAATTTTTTTGTCTTAATAGGTGTTGCCAGTCTAGATGAACTAGTGCGTCATTTGGGCATATTTGTCTAGGCTATATTCTGGATTGCTGTACTGTTAATTCTCACCAGATAGTAAACAATAGGAGTTCCTTGCTTTTCTGCTATCATATTTGAATATGATCAGCCTCGCCTAACAATAAAAGAAAGATTAGGTTAAAAGCTTTGTTGTGGTGAGCTCCTAACTTCATGCTCGCCTGAAGGCAATCTTGTAAACCAATGTTTTTGAGCATGTTTTACATTTTTTTTTAACCTATTCATCTTTGCTTTGACTTGATTTTTTGAGAAATAGGGAAAACAATTTGGAATTGGCACATGATCAGCTCAACTGAACCTTCTTTGTGATTCAAATAGGTGACGTCGCAACATTTTTTTTAATTTTATCATTTTAAGGTCAACACGTCAGGTCAGAATTCTAAATCATGCTTGAAGAACTAGTTTCCAGGCTACTTAGGTGCTTGAAGAATCTAGTTCTCTCTGCATACTTAAGTTTGATTGGCTACCATAATAGATTCTAGACCAGGCAGAAGTTCAAATTACTCATTACCATAGAGAAGCCAATCAGGTGGCTGATCTTCTTGCCAAAAAAGCTGCAAACAGTGGCAATAGCTCATAGCCTCATACTACTACACATTCCAGCAATAGCCTAGAGAAGCTAAGTGTCCTTTTCACGTGGATAAATGACAGTTGCCTAGCATAAGAAGTAGATTGGACAAATCCACTTTTTTGTAAGTTGATGTATTTTCTTTCCTCATGGAAGAGAAGCTGCATATGATTAGCTCTTTCATGAGTTTTTTGAAGGCTGTTTCAGCTTCAGTCCAGTGAATAATGGAAGGTCAGGTATATGACCCCCTTCTCTTTTGTCATCTTTACCTTCTATATACATGATAGGGGTCAAGCCAAACCCCCAATACCTCCGTATCCTTTCCCTGGCTGATGGCTTTCAATTAAAAAAAAGATTACCATAATAGGGGTCATAACTATCTCCAAAATGAATCCAAATCCCACTTGTGAGTGCACTGAACTGTTTCTGTTTTCTGGTAAAGTGGGACATGCCTTTGCTTGGCTCACAATTTCAGCAAGCCCGTCCCTCCACTACCCCCCCAATAAAAGCAAAGATAAATTTCTGACAAGACAATGAATTTTCTTATGCAGTATCACAAATTGGCAGCAGAAGCTTTTTACTTGATGGCCATTGTATATGACAAGCTGGGGCAGCTGGACCACAGGGAAGAAGCAGCTTATTCATTTAGGAAACATATCACTGCTCTTGAAAGCTCTGATATTGAAGATCCTCTTCAATATTGTTGCTAAGAACCAGTATTTTACGTAAATATGCCCTTGGTGAGTGATTATTTGCCTCCTTGCAGCTACTTATAAGAGTAGACTTTAGCTCTTGATACAGAATTGTCCGCTAGATCGAACAACGATTCGGGGGTCTCTTGGTTAAAGTATGTATCAACAGGATAATTTGTAACTTATATATTTGGAACCAAAACTCTTGCTGTCAGTATGAATTGACGATTTGAAAGTCATCGTATTAATTGGAAGAGAAGTGTGCTAGCAGAAGGAAAAATAAGCTGAGATGAATACAACGTTCTACCTTGTACTATGTAGGTTAATCGAGAGTTTGCGGTTTTCTTCAATTCCGAAATAGTATGCTTGGTTTTAAGAACAAGGAACATTAGCTAAACAATTTCGTTTGACTGAAACTAGAGAAAAGAAAATCATCTATATTCCGTGCGTAACTGAAAAAACTGAGAGACAATAGCATAGCTGGAAGTTGAGTATAACATCTAGGTGTTGCTCTTCAGTTGTTATACAAGAAAAGACAATTTATTTATTTTTGTTGGGAATAACCCCTTCCCCGTCATGAGTATTGGACATTTATCTCCTTGCTCTACAAAAAAAAAAAGCATAATACCTCCCAATGCTCTTAGAGATCTAAATGGGGGAACAGAAGATTTCAGAGTTACCTGATGAGGACTATTCCTTGAGCATGATGAGTTTGCCTCCGATTCTTTTTGCCTTTACTATTGAATCCGGGAGGTTCCCTTCCATTTACAGGGCCCACGAGTAAGACAACTAGATCAAAAGGCAAAAAGTTTTCTTAATCTAGTGGGAATTGCTTTGCAAGAACTATCTAAATGGAGTTTTCTTTTTCCTATCACAGGCAGCTGGCTAATCCGTGTTCGATCGGCTTCATACATGCTTTGTTACAGCTTTCATTCATGCACCATGATAAGCATTCTAAATTTCTAATGGAACACCCATGTGGACATTGATTGTGGTATAATCATATAAAGGCGGTGAAGATATCATGGATGTGGTGGCTTTCCGATTGCAATCTTAGAAACGCCTCAAATTTCTTGGCTAGTGTGTCGTGTCTATCCTTCAATATCAGATTGAGGCACATTTTTGTTGTTGATGGTGGTTGAGTAACATTAGCGCTAGATGGCCATGCTATACCAGTTAGAGTGTACCAACACTTTTGAGTATGATTGTTGGAAGATTACCATGATTTTGTTGGCCCGTTTGCAAGGCCGAAAAGGCGGCTAAATTATTTCTCGGTGGTGTTGAACTAGATGTCCACAATCACTGATCGGGAGATAGATATCTAAAGAAGCCTCCTGAGAGATTGTCTACAGTAAGAACCTTTTCCAACTTTTCTTATGATGTGTAAGATCTTCTCTCGTTGTACAGATTGTTCAATAGGATTAACAATATAGTAGGATATCAGATATTAAATATGTTGTAAGACTTTGAGCCATGATGAAAGTTGAGATCTTCTGATTTGTCACCTCATCAACATGCACAATTATATTTGTTTTTCCGATAGTCACCTTGAGTCACTCCTCTGAATTAGCTTCAAGTCACTTGGTGCATTATATTGAAAGAACCAAATACATTCATCATAACGTTTATATGCAACGAGGTTAAAGGTTTATCAATGGAATGAGTTTTCTATCTATTAATGGAAGAAGAAAACTCATTGTGTAGGATACAAAAAGGACAGCTCGGTGCACTAAGCTCTTCTTATGCGCGAGGTTTGGAGAAGGACCGAACCACAAGGATCTATTGTACGATACTGCAGCATAGAAAAAAATCTAGTGGATGAGGTGATTAGGAACGTCACTCATCAGCTATAGTTTGCCTTCTGCCTATCAGTGCTTTAATTTTTTCTATTGTTGCTCTTTTCTTATTTCTCAATAACTCCTCATTTACAAAATGCAAAAGATACTTTTCTATTTTCTGTCACTTAGTTAAAAATAAAGTTGATTGGAAGGTAACTTTTTCTTTAACCTAAAAGCTTATGTGGCTCTCCAAATCAGTTAATATGTGTAATAAAACAACCCTACTGTAATTAACCTATTTTATACCCATATTATAGGCCTGACCCAGTGATCCGTTTTCCAAAATGGGTTAATCTGCGTTTGACTCATTTTATTAAGTATATTACATTTGACTCACTTTAGCTTTCAAGTGGGAGAAACGTTACCTTTCGGTCAGTTTTATTCTTTAGTTAATCGGGCTACGGTAAAATAATTTTTAAGTGACAAAAAATAAAATAGAAATTCTTATGCAATGAACTTTCACTTAGATGAACACCGATGAAATTTTTCCCAATATTACTTACTAATATGAAACTATATTTCATTAGTCTCAAGTTTTAATGTCTACGACTAAATTTTACAAAAGCATGTGTTGCGCGGTGGAACAACGACATTAGATCCTCAAAATTAAAGATGGTATATCATGCAATGAGGGTATTTATTTGTTTGGCACTTTAGTTAATGAAGATCAAAGTTAAGCATGGAAAGTCAATATTCATTAGCTAGAATCTTCTTTAGTTTATGTGCAGATAGTAGTTATGCTTTAAAGTAAAAGATCTCCGTCGATCATCAAACTGTACATAAATTGGCCAAAGACTAACAATGACCCTTTTTCACTGCTTCATAAATTGAGCCTTCACAAGCACTTTCAATAGCCTTTCTTTCACAATCCTATGTTCCAGAAGAGTCACAAGTTTTAGGAAATGTGCAAGTACGGAGATATTGCATCACTATTATGGCATATTGTGCTAATGAATGTCCCTGATTCGTTGCTTTTCACATTCAATGTTCTTGGAAGCTTGTGTTGAAACTTTGCCTTTTACAACAGCGGTGTTGAGATATGTTTTATTCTGGGAAGATAACAGATTGCACTACTGCACTGTATGAATCAGTTAGTTAGGCTTCCGATAGTTAGTTAGTTAGTCACGGATAGTTAGTTACATTTCCGGTAGTTATAGCTTTTACTCTCCACTTGTCTAGTTCAGCTGTCAGTGTGTATATATAGGAGTAGGACACTTGTAATTGTTGAGGGTTTTATTTCATTTTCATAGCTCCATTTTCTGGAAGCTTCGCAGATGTCTCTCTCTTGCACCTCCTCTGTTTTTCCTCCATTAGAGCTTAGAGCTTAAAGTTAAGCTCAAGCTTCGTGTTTGATTATTACTCATTTTCGTCATGGTATCAGAACTTTGCGCTCAATATTCTCTTGTGTTCTATTCACACTGGATCATTGACTACTCGATACTAATCAGTTGGTGAGATCTAGGGCTCATTTAATTGTGAATTCAGCTCAAAAATCAAAGTTCATTTGCTTGTCGTCCTTCTACAAAATTGCCGTATTAGTTTGACTATGTTGTGACAGTTTGGTCCCTTTTTGTTGATTGAATTATGTTTGTTGAGTAATTGCTTGAAGTTATGGCTGGAGATCAAACTCCTTTAGATGATTCAACCACTGCAAGCTTTACCAATTCACAAACTGCTATGGATTTGACCAATCCGTTATACATGCATCCTTCAGAGAATGCTGGATCTATGCTAGTTCCAGTGGCCTTCGATGGATCTGGTTACATGTCTTGGAAGAGAGGAGTTTTAAGAGCACAATTTGTGAAGAACAAAACAGGATTCATAAATGGAAAATGCAAAAGGCCAGATCCAAATTCCCCTATGCTCAGTCAATGGGAAAGATGTGATGATATGGTTACTTCGTGGATACTAAATTCATTGTCCAAAGACCTAGCAAATAGCCTACAATATGTGAAAGATGCTGAAGAGTTATGGCCGGAGCTGGAGGACAGATATGATCAAATGAATGGAACTAAATTGTATCAATTACAAAAGGAAATCAATGACTCAACTCAGGGATCACTTGACATCACTGGATATTACACAAAGATGAGGAAGTTGTGGGAAGAACTCAATACTTTGAATGCTAATGCACGTTGCACCTGCAACTGTACATGTGGAGCTAAGGCAAGTATGCACAAGGCATAGCAAGATAGGAGGCTAATTCAATTTCTGATGGGACCAAATGAGGTATACACAATAGTGAGAGACAGTATTCTTATGATGAACCCACTGCCTTCCTTAGCACAAGCCTTTTCCATCCTCGTTCAAGAAGAAAAGCAAAGGGAGATGAGGCCACAAAGTCAACTGCTTATGGAGTCCACAACCTTAAATGCAGGTGGAGCTGGTAACAACAATTTCAGGAACACAAGTGGAAATGGATATAAAAACTTCAAAACGAACTATAATCATCAGGCAAATAACAACACTAGAGTAATGCATTTAGGGGGAGCTACCCTCGTAATAGATCTCGTTTATACTGTGAGTTTTGCAAGAGGCCAGGGCATTCTAGGGACAAATGTTACAAGCTACATGGATATCCACAAAACTCACCACAGAGTTCACAGCTGTCCAAATTCAATAAAGGCAAACGATATGCTGCAAATGTGTTTGGTGCACCAAGTGAAGGCGGAAACATTGAAGATATTGAAGGCACTACTCGTGGGCAAGGTCGAGCGGTGCACAATTTGACAAATGAGAAATATGGGCAACTCCTCAGTATCCTAGAGATTTTTCAAGCCAATAACAATAGAAATACAGGAGATCACTCTAGGAGTTGCCAATAGAGCCAGTGTAGCTGTAAACTTTGTAGTTATAGTTGCTTGTTCTTCCTCTACTGAACCTAGATATCAATCATGTGAAAACTTTAAAACTGTTGCTGACACAAGGATCTTAGACTCTGGAGCCACAAACCATATGACATTCAATAAATCTTCACTAACCAACACCAAGACCTTGATGTATCATTTTCTTGTTACCTTACCAAATGGCTATAAAGTAAAAGTAACCTTGATTGGTGATGTAGTTCTAAGTCCCAAATTCACCTTAAAAAAGGTCCTCTTTGTACCTAGTTTCAAGTTTAACCTGATTTTTGTACATTCCTTGACTGTACAACTAGATTGCTTTGTCATATTCACTAAGTTTTCTTGCATACTTCTGCAGGCTCTTTCACTAAAGAGGCCTCTGGAGATTGGTAAGAGCAATAGTGGTCTATATCTCTTCTCTGATCTGTGCAACAATAAATCCAATACATCTGTCTCCCCAACTGATACTGTCACTCATGCTTGTAGTACTTTGATCACGCTAAACTATGTCTTATAGAAAGATTAAACGGGCGTTGCAAATATAATCCGGGGTATTACGCCGAGAGTCGATCCCACAGGGAATTTACGTATCAATCAAGCCGTCAGAATACGAAACTTTTACTTAATCAATTTTCTCAAGAACTTTAAATATCAATTGGTAATGTTTTTCTACTTCTACTGAACAAAATTAATAACTAAAGATTAACTAACAATATGGTATAAACAATTATAATAAAGGTCTAAGGTTATGGTTTCCCCCGTCGGTGAACTTCTTTCTTGGATACTTCCTATAGTTTGATTAGTTGTCTCTATCAATCATGAACACTCTAGCTACAATAAATCTCTCTCAAGTAATTATGATAATTTACTAGACGCACTCTCTCAAGTTACTCTAGCTAGATTGCGTTACACTTCACTTTAGATTGCACCCGAACTATCGTTATTTCTAGTCCAACCTCTAAACCCTCGGTTATGACTTTCGTCTATACTCCGGGAGTGGTGTTATTCAAACAACTACCTAAATATGCACTCTCTTTCAAGTAGATACATACTAAATAGGAACGGCTAATTGAGGATCCTTTCAATTAACTACAACAAGAACATAGTTGAACAAATAAAGATTAACAACCCACCAACTATATTAATATCACAATAAGTTCATCCCCCAACGGGTTCCACCAAAACCCTAGATTAAAGGAATTAGCTACTCATGCTCATAATAATCAAATCCAAAATAACTTGCATAATTAAATTATAGAGTAATGAATAAAGGATATAAAAATCAATGTTTTGCTTTGCTGAGTAGTATTCCACAATCTTCTCTTGTCTCTAGTGGCATAAGTTCTTCAAAGTTGTGTTTTTGGGTCTATTTATATGTTTAGGGACGAACCCTAAACATGTAGGATACTTCTAGTCAAATCGGGAAACACTTAAAACCTTTAAAACTCGGACTGGGCCGGATCGGGGACCAGGTGTTACAGGCTAAACGCCTGGCTAGGCCAAGCTTTACAGCCCAAAAGCCTGGCTATAGCCAGGTTCACTCCTTTTTGACTCTTGAGCGTATTTCTGACGTTTATGCATCCATTTAGCTCGGCTTCATCTCCAATTCACCTACACATGAAATAAACTCCATTATGCTCAAATGAGGTGTATTTTTACCATTAACGCACATAAAATGTAAGGCACATAATGCGTTAAACCATGAATTCTAGCCACACATCAACACCCCACACTTAAATATTTGCTCGTCCTCGTGCAATCAAACTACACCTATGAACACAATTTATTAAGCAATTATACCAAGAATTTTTAAAATAGTTTAAGCACAAAGGTGTGACATCCTCGCCTCAATAATCGACTCACATATACCATGCTTTATTCACAATCCACTCACTACTCTAACATAGAGGTCAACAACATTACCTTTCCCTCATGAATCATGAGCCCTCACCAAATCAAAGAGCTAGTTTCTCACACAATGAAATTAAAGAACACTTAGGAAATCAAGATAGAAATAATTCACTCACGCTCAGAAATAATATTCATATGCCACAAAAGATGCACCATAGGCTTGCCCGTAGTGTACTACTCTACTAATCGAGTTCATTCAGTCTAGAATCAAGTAGGACTTTATTTGGTTGTAATGTAGGCTGCGGGACGGGTAAGATACATTTAGGTATAAGAGTGACTACACCTCCCTAAGCACTTTAATACATGTACTTTAGCATTCAACCTCAAACTTATATTAAGCCAAACTACACCTTCATATTAATGTCGTTACCTCATACTTCTTTAAGCACAATTACATCAAGAGTCACCATTTGTCAAGTAATATATATATATATATTCACACAATACAACTATTTTTTTTTCTTTTTCTCTTTTTTTTTCTAAGTGACTCTTACTTTTCAAAACAGTGCACATTTCTCCTTATTTCAGATGTTCCCCTCAAAAACCAACCTACCACCCCACACTTTAACTTTTCCATATTTCATCACATTTCCAGTGCTTACGAGAGGTGACAAGGTTCCAATATATAATCGATTCAAACAAAGGGGTATGGCTTGTAATGTGGTTGCCAAAGAAACAGGATTATAGGCTCAACGGGTTAACTACGATACATAACAATTAGGCGAGTAAAATATACATAGCTGGCTCAACAAAGAAACGCCTATATCACTTCCAAGACTGAACAAAACTACTATTTCGCTTTGCANAGCAGTTAAGCAAATTTAAGAATCCACGATTTAAGGTATTTATCCTAGAGTCAAAAAATTGAGCCTAAGCGTCACAACCAAAGTACTGACTATTCTCAAGGCATCACAAAGTTTCGAGATATTACTGCGATTAATTCCTCAGCCATGTCGTTCCTACTCCTAAAAATTAAAAACTACCTACACCCGGTTCAATTAAAAACCCTTGAAAAAGAACCGCGGTCCAAAGAAAAACCAAGGGGGAATTACTACACTACCTAAAATAAAAATCTTTTTGGTATTTTCTCTAGACTTAGTTCACTCAAGAAAACTGTCTAAGAGATCCATCGTCGGGAAGAGTCCACATATTTCTAAATTCTTTTATTTTTTTTTCTGTTTTGTTCTACCTAAATGAAAAAACTACAAAAAAAGATACTAACAAGAAAAGCTAAAACTACTAACAAGAAAGCACACTAAACACAACAAACCACAACAAATATGTACAACACCCCACACTTAAATCATGCAATGTCCTCAGTGCATCACATATAGACAAAACAAGAAATAAAAGTAAGATGCAAGAAACTCCCTGATCAAGCAGCGTCGTCATCCTCTCCAATAGTCTTGCTTTCCATGCTCCTTCGAACAAATGCTTGAATCACTATATGCCTCCACTTTGAACTTATGAATTGGACCCCAAGTTTTGATTCTGCACTATGATCATGCTCCTGGGGTGGTGGAACGAGTCTGACTGGCCCAATAAAATAATGTAGTAATCTGCGCTTCTTGACCTTTCGGTGAGATGTGTATTCCCGACTTTCTGGCAAGAAGGATTCCAGAGTGTAGGCATCTTGTTCCTTATTCCTTGGCTCCTCAAGTGGTTCGGATGACTCTATTTTCATATCATCATCCAAAGACAATGTGAAAAAATGGTTGGAGTGTGTACCAATGCAATCAACATCCTCAACACTAATGACACTAGATTCAACAAAATACGTATCATCAATGTCCTTGGTTAACTCTAGTATCTTTTCTACCACACCGACATCCTCTGGTTTCAGTTCCAACCTGGGTGGTTCTTCAACAGATGGCCTGCTCGGCGGGCTCTCTCTTTTCTCTAAGTGTAATGACTCAAACTCGAGAGCCCTCGGCCACACCCCTTTTCCTTCAAGTGCTAACACCAAGTCTGCCAGTTCTCCACCGTTCATATCATCTAGGTTCATCAAACATGCAGTCAACGGGTCCCCAACAGTCAGGGACGCATCATCTTCTTTCGGGATCACGTTCACAGCATCAATAAGAGAGAAGTTGGCGAACTCACTTGGTCGCCTCATAGACTTCTGCACGTTGAAAGTGATTTCTTCATCATTTAGCCTCATCTTAAGTTCACCAGTCTCACAATCGATAAGGGCTCTTCCTGTGGCCAAGAATGGCCTTCCCAAGATTATGGGAATTTCTTCATCCACTTTACAATCTAGTATCACAAAATCAGCAGGGAACACAAAATTACGCACTTGCACCAATACATCATCCAGAATGCCTGACGGTCTCTTTACCGTCTTGTCAGCTAGCTGCAATAACATTGAAGTTGGTCTGGCTCGACCGATCCCCAGTCTTTTATATATGGCCAGTGGAATCAGATTAATGCTGGCTCCAAGTCACATAGAGCTTTGGCGAAAGCTATGTTGCCAATGGTACAAGGAATTGTAAAACTTCCTGGGTCAGACAACTTTTTAGCAATAGGACGCGTCACCACCGCACTACAAGTCTGAGTAAGGGTGACAGTAGCCAGAACTTGGAAGTCAAATTTTCTGTACATCAAGTCCTTCATCATTTTAGCGTAACCAGGCATTTCTTTCAACGCATCAATCAATGGGATATTTACATGTATTTGCTTTAGCATGTCCAAGAACTTTTTGTACTGTTCATCCTTTTGGTATTTGGCCAGCCTTTGAGGGAATGGAGCTGGCGGTCTCTTTTTCCCAGTGATTTGGGACTTTTATTTCTTAGCCACCACCTCAACTACTGGCTCCTGGGCTATCTCCACTTCTTTTTCAGCCTTACTCTGTGCATTGGGTTCTCCTTCAGTAGGTTGCACTGTTACCTTGGTCAAGTTTGTTGAATCATCAAGTTCAATCGGCATGGGTACCGGTGTCTCGGCCTGCCTGCTTTCACGAGCTCTCTCCAGTTCCAAGTCTAAGTCCCTTCCATTGCGGAGAGTCACTGCTATCAGCTACCTTAGGCCCTGGTCCGTAGGATTTACCTGAGTATCTGCAGGTAAAGTCCCACGAGGACGATTGTTCACTGCCATAGATATTTGGCCCAACTGTACTTCAATATTTTTAATAGTGCATCATGTACATCTACTCTCTCACTGATTTTGGGATTTGACCCAATAACCTGCTGCATCATAGCTTCTAGCATGGAAAACCCATATTCTTGCCTTCCCCCTGTTGATGCTTAGGAGGGTAGTATGCTTGTTGTTGATTCTGATGGTTATAACCTTGTGGCCTTTGATATGGTGCTGCATCACCTTGGGGTCTCATGACACCCATATTTCCACTGTTCTGCTGTTGGTGAGGTGGTCTATACGGTTGAACTTGCTGACCCCGGTTTTGCCCCCTTGTCTCTGGCTTCCATAATTTGACACATAATTCATGTTTTCTGGATAAGGAGGGTGATCACATTCTGCATTCCACTTATTACCAAATGGTTGATTAATGCAAGATGTGCATAAGCCCCAATTGGTTGTATCAACGATGTGTACCTGCTGTTTTTGCCCTGATTCCTCCACCTTCTTAGTTAATATGCTCATCTGTGTTATCAAGGTGGACACGTTATCTGCAATAGTATTGGATAGATCGAATGGCACTGAGTGAACTACAGGAGTAATGGGTGCATTCCTGGTTGTCCATCCTGAATTCTGCGCCATTTTATCAAGCAAAATCTGACTTTCTCTCCATGTTTTGCTCAAGAATGCTCCCCCAGCTGAAGCATCAACATTTTGCTTTACAGTATCAGCCAGACCCATATAAAAACGCTGCCCCAATATCTGCTCCGGAATACCATGGTGTGGACAGATAACCAGCATTCCCTTAAATTGTTCCCATGTCTCCTGCAATGTTTCAACTGGTTTCTGTTTGAAGCTCAAGATTTCATCAATTTGTTGAGTTGTCTTGTTGGGTGGATGAAATTTGTTTACGAACTGCTTAACTAACTCCTCCCATATGGTAATGGAATTGATGGGGAGTGAGTTTAGCCAAGTCTGGGCTGCTCCAGTCACTGAGAATGGGAACAATAACAATTTTATTGCCTCCTGAGTGATGTTTGGCTGCCTCTGTATTTTGCAAATTGACAGGATGTTCTTCAAATGCTGTTGGGGGTCTTCGATGTATGACCCTGAGAATAGTCCCTTATTCTACAATAAGTGCACCATATTATTTGTAATCTAGAAAGATTCAGCCTGTATTTGAGGGACTAGTATTGTAGTGGCCAAATTCTCTACTGTGGGTTGTGCCCAGTCATATAAAGGAGCCTCTGCCCCTATCTGCGCAACTGGGTCTACCACATCATCCCCATTGTTGTTCATGTTATTTGGATCTTCCATGTTGGGTTCAAGTTGTTCAATTGATGGTTGTTGTTTGCTTTTTCGGTTGGCCCAGTTTAGGGCCTTGAAAACTTTCTCGGGGTCTGATAAGGCTTCAAGTACTTCACCAGTTCTCGATGATTTTCTAGGCATGCACCTGTACAATCACGCTAGCAAATGTTAAACTTTCAATGTATAAATGAAAATTGAAGAAAATTGAATATATTCCAGAATTTTTTATTTCTTCCAACTCCAATTGATAACACCGTTAATTCCCCGGCAATGGCGCCAAAATTTGATCATGCTCAACTATGTATTATAGAAAGACTAAACGGGCGTTGTAAATATAATCCGGGGTATTACGCTCAGAGTCGATCCCACAGGGAATTTACGTATCAATCAAGCCGTCAGAATACAAAACTTTTACTTAATCATCTTTCTCAAGAATTTTAAATATCAATTCACCTACACATGAAATAGACTCCATTATGCTCAAATGAGGTGTATTTTTACCATTAACACACATAAAATGTAAGGCACATAATGCGTTAAACCACGAATTCTAGCCACACATCATACTTCTAATCCTCCTAGCTCATTTACTATTGTTCCCTATAACATTTCTACTATTTCATTAGACTCTAGTTCAAAAACTTGTGATTCATTAGTGAATGTGGGTGATTCGACAAACCTATGTAGTCATGTGAATGCTTTAAATACTAATAATAATGATGGTTGTTCTGTATGTTCAACTTATTTGCATCAAAAGGATATTGTGGATCTTTTATGGCACAACAGATTAGGTTATGTGCCTTTTGTCAAAATGAGGGGAATCACATCAATACCAACCACTTTTGGCCCCAAACAACCTTTTCTCTCATTTGCCCAATGGCAAGGCAAACAAGATTACCCTTTCCAGAAAAAACCAACTCCACGACCAAAATATTTGAGTTGCTACATGTTGACTTATGGGGTCCACACCACATTACAACTCATGATAACTATAGGCATTTTATTACCCGTTTAGATGATTATAGCAGACCAACATGGACACATCTGCTGAGCTGCAAAAGCAATGCTTTACATGTCCTAAAAGGATTTGTTGCTATGATAGAAACTGAGTTTAATACTTCAGTAAGGGCCATAAGGACTGATAATGGTCTGGAATTCACAGGGTTTGAGACCACTTCTTTCCTACAAGCTAAAGGGATTCTGCATCAAATAACATGCCCCTATACGCCCCAACAAAACGGGATAGTGGAAAGAAAATACAAATACCTACTAGAAACAGCTAGAGCCTTGTTTTTCCAGTCCAAACTTCGTGTCAAATATTGAAGGTAGCGTATCCTTACTTCCACATACCTAATAAACACCCTCCTCTTCACTTAAAAACAAGTGTCCATTTGAGTTGTTATACAATAAAAGGCCTACCTATTCACACCTTAGAAGTTTTGGTTGCCTTTATTTTCCCACAGTTCTAAAAACTCACAAAAACAAATTTGAACTTAGATCCACACCTCATGTATTTGTGGGATATCCTTTTGGGGAAAAAGGTTACAAGGTGCTAAATCTGGCCACTAACAAGATCCATGTATTTAGAGATGTTATTTTCCATGAGCATGTTTTTCCCTTTTCCTTACCTTCTGGTTCTAAAACTTCGATTACTAATAATAATGCCATTTCCCAGAATGCTTGTATTCATTCTTCTGATGAAATAAATAACTTTGCTCCTACTTCAAGAATATTAGGTAACATCCCTTACAATGATGTCAATGTTGACACTCCCTTCACGGATCATACCTACATGAACACACAGTCACCTAACACCTCATGTAGCCCGACTGATCAGGGCATTGACTTATCTCTTTCTCATATATCTGATGATACCAAAAATCTTTCCAGTAACGATAACCAATAACCTTCACTGAATCCAACCACACAAAGACCTTCTAGGACACACAAAACACTTGCTTACCTAAAAGACTATGTAATTTCACTTCCCAAATCACAACCAAACCATATTGTTCCTTCTCCTAACACTACATCAACTGATAGCACACCATCCTTTTCATTCATCACATCTAGTTCAACTGCCCAACATATATCTCTTAATGTTTTAACTCATGACAGTCAGCAATTAATTACCAATATTTTATATGATTGTGAACCTGGTTCATATGAGGAAGCATCTCTAGACCCTGCGTAGCAAGCAACTATGACACAGGAATTTGAAGCACTCTATGCAAACCATACTTGGGACCTTGTACCACTTCCAGCAGGGAAGAGAGCAATAGGCTGCAAGTGTGTTTACAAAGTGAAGCACAAAGCAGATGGCATAGTAGAGAGGATAAAATCTAGATTGGTAGTGAAGGGATACACTCAACAAGCAGGTGTAGACTATACAAAAATATTTTCTCCAGTTGTAAAAATGACAACTGTGAGGGCCCTAATTGGTGCAGCAGTAATGAAAGGTTGGGAAATGTATCAACTTGATGTGAATAATGCATTTCTCCATGGAGATTTACATGAGGAGGTTTATATGCAAGTTCCACAAGGCCTTATAGTGCACAAGTATGACCTTGTGTGCAAATTGAACAAATCCTTATATGGTTTGAAACAGGAAAGTAGGGAAATGGTATGCCAAGTTGATTGAATCACTTTATTCAAGAGGCGACACACATTCAATGTTAGACTATTCACCTTTTTTTAGAAAGATAGGAAATTCAGTGGTTTTTGTAGCAGTCTACGTAGATGATGTTATAATAACTGGGACAGACACAGAGGAAATCCTTTCCCTAAAGAGGTTCTTAGACAATACATTCAAAATAAAGGATCTAGGCAAACTCTACTATTTTCTCGGAATTGAAGTAATTTACACTACCAGTGGTGTCCTGCTTACACAAAGGAAATTTACTCAAGACTTACTAAAAGAGCAGCATTATCTGGGTTGCTCTCCAGTGTATTCACCTCTTGACTCCTCAATCAAACTTAGAGCAGATGATGGGGTCTTACTAGAGGACCCATCTCACTACAGAAAATTGATAGAGAAATTGAATTTCTCACTAACACCAGACTCGATATTGCTTACAGTGTGCAACATTTAAGCCAGTACATGCAAAGCCCAAGAGACACACATTTGAAAGCTGCCTTTCATGTTCTAAGATATCTAAAAGGGAATCCCAGTTTATGACTGTTTTTCTCCAGCACAAGAGACTACACAGTTAAAGCCTTTTGCGACTCAAATTGGGCAGCTTGCCCCGAGTCTAGAAGATCAGTAAGTGGCTTTGTTATAATTCTTGGGAGCACCCCCATCAGCTGGAAATCCAAGAAGCAGTCGACTGTATCCCTGTCCTCAGCGGAAGCTGAATATAGATCAACACGACAGGTGGTAGGAAAACTGGTTTGGCTGTCCAAATTGCTTCAAGAGTTGACTGTCCCTTTACGATTACCAATACCAGTCTTTTGTGATAGCCAAGTTGCCCTGCAAATAACAAGACATTCAGTATTTCACAAGCGAACCAAACACATAGAATTTGATTGTCATTTTATGTGGGATAAGCTCAAGGAGATCTACATTATATATCGACTCATGAACAATTCGCTGACATTTTTACTAAATCACTCACAGGGCTCAAACACTCATCTCTTCTTGTCAAGTTGGCTATGAGTCCCTTCCCTCCAACTTGAGGGGGGGGGGGGGGGGGTGGGGAGATTTGTATTTTTTTTGGAAAAA